>JANHGB010054591.1:0-13746 GCA_026283785.1 Coracopsis vasa
AACCGAATCAGCTGGCTGCTCTGAGGAGACTTTCTCCATAGCCTGTCCCTCTTCCTACAGCTATCAAGGAGCACCCAGCAAAGTGCTTTGCACATATCTGTGGTCTCAGAGTGAAGACTGAGTGAAAACAGTGAGACTTCCCTGCTCTTATCCGTTACAACAAATCACACTTTGGTCTATAAGAGTTTGGCTTGCTTTTCAATATTTTAGAAGCGTTGCTGTAACATGTTATGATTATGTTAACAAAGGAGCAGCCACAGATGTTGTTAAGTGAGATTGCTGCTGAGAGTAGGCAAATGCTCTGGAACCAGTTTCAGTAGAAACTAATCCTAAGATAAGCTTACCTAAAAGTTCATTGCTAAACTGTGTACAGGAGGTAGAAAGAGTTGACAGTCAACTAAATACACTGGAAACTAAAGGGAAATGTGGAGGTGGAAGAAAAATGGAGATATTTTGCTGTTGCCCCTGAGAAAGTCATTCCATCCTGAATTTCTCCCATGCCATATCCTTTGTAAGGCTTCAAAACCAACATTTAAAAAATATTAAGGATAACCCTGTCTGAAAGTTAAAGCCCTTTGGGGAGAATAAAAGAAAAACTTCAAAGTAACAAAATGCTAAATCTGGCAACTTGTTTTTAGTGGAAGTAAAAACCTGAGCCATTTAATACTTGAAAGTGCAATAAGAAGAGAAATGTCACACATAGAGTTCAATTTCTACCCATGGAATTGTGCCCCTGATTTAACAAATTCCAACTTAAATGCTTCCACCACAACTGAAGAATGTTTTACTGACCTCGAGCTCATTGTACAGCAGAGGTCCAACAGTATTGCTAGGACTGGGATCAAAGAAGTAGAGGTTTTCAAAGCAGCTTGCTAGCTTGATGTGAACAAAACCCAGCTGGGTAACATTTTGCAACCCAGTGAATGCCAAACCCCCATTTTTTGTGGACTTTTGCTCAGGATGGCTTTATACGTGTTGCATCAAAATCTATTTTCACTTCGGGGAAGTCTCTGGCCTCTCCCTCACTAAAGGACATTGCTGCGCATGATGCTGCACAGTGATCTGATTTGCCTTAGACCAAACTTCAGCCTCATGGGATGACCACTGGCATGCAGCTACACTTCCCAGACTGACTTCTGGTGTTATGGCTTTTCTTCAGTCATGAACAGAATCCCTTCTATATGTAACACTACATGAAATCAATGGATTATTGCTAGTGCAATTGAGCAAATCTAGTTTACCTGTATTGGGTTTAAAATGTCTTTTTTTAATTATTATTTTTTCAGTTTTCACATACTTGAGCACCTGGTTTTAATACTCTGGACATGGGACAGAATTCTGAATGCTGCCACCAAAGAGATGCATGTCCTGAGACATCGGTCGGGATCTCTCATAAGGTAACGCTTTATTGTAGTAAATATTACCACTTAAGTGCCAGGTTACTTTCAGCTCTGCACAGTGGGAAACTGCTGTCTTGAATAATAGAATGCCTGCAAGTTATTAAATTTTGACCATTGAACCTACTGGTATCTAACAGGGATGTTAAGATTAATGTTTATGATGTGGTTTAGAGATGAAAGCCACACCGAAATGTGATTTATGATTTAGCTGTAGAGCCAGCAAGGCTAACTGGTGAGAGCAGCTTGGAATGGCTGTCAGGTATGAGGACTGACTTGCTGTGCTGTAGGCTAGCATGGTACTGGTTGTTCTTACTGTGCCATGGCAGAAGAGTGTTGGGGTACCTAAACCAGGGGGTTTACTGTGCTGGATGGTTTTGTTCTGGATCAGCTGACATAGATATCAGCTAAAATGCAGTGCTTGGGCATAGGTATCGCACATCACAGTGATAAAAGCATGGCTCAGTGCACCTGCATGAGTACCCAAGGAGACCAGGCATAGTGACACAACAGCTTATTAAGGTTTTACCTGTGGCATGAGCTATTTCTTATTTGAGGAGAAGAGCAGAGGAAGGACCAGGCAAATTCCCATCTTTTACAGACATCCATGTTTTGGTGCTTGTAACAATTAGCATATCTGTGCCAAAGGCAATTTGCTAGTCTCTGTCTGTGCTGATTTTGGCCGTGTCTTAGCTGCAGGGAGGATGAGCTTCACAGCATTTTGCCATTCCGAGTTGCCTAGTTATCCATATTACCCTCATCTGGAAACCAAGGCAGGCAATCAGATGTGCACACATGGTAAGTGCAGCCCAAGACCTAGAAGCTGGGAAAGGTTCCCACCTTTTGGGTGTTTCCATTTAATTTCTGGAGGGGTTTGGTGAGAAATTTGGCATAAACTATGAAATCATAACATAGCAACATGACATCCATGATTGATGTAGATTATGACACCTCTCAAGATATTTCGCTCTCTCCTGCAGTGTCCCAGATATCTTAGCCAAGCAGATGTTCACCATTATTTTGAGCCATGGAAAAATGTAGGATTCACACTAAAAGAAATAACACAGAACATGGAAGACGTCTGAACTATTCTCTGTTTGCTTTGTCTTGCAAGCAACGAGGAATTTGTTTTTTCTGAGTCAGAGCTGGAACTGGAACACAGACACCTCACGTTCTGGAGGGACCTCACTCTTCAGAACCTCCAGCCACCAGGAAAGATGAGGCCTGCATCCCCCTCTCAAAAGGCTGTCCTGTTTTTATGTAGAAAAGCAACACATTTCAGTGAAACAGAGGAAGAAAGAAGGGATCTCTCTGATGATATTCTCCTCAGTTTCTTGTTCTGGCACATTATTGTGTCCAGTGATTGCAGGAGGAAAAGAAGACCTAGCAGCCCTCAAGATGCAATGGCTGCCGGCTCCATCATCTTTCTAGGGGTAGTGTTTGTTCTGCAATTATAATCCAAGTTCACTCTCAGCCATGAAGCTTTCAGTTTCTATGAGATTTCAAGACTCATTTCTATCCAACACAAAACCTTGAAGTTTTCCAGGAAAACTGTTGGTGGTAAAAATCCACTATTGTCCATTGTTGGCACCGAAGAAAGGCTGTTGGAACATGGCACGTAGACGTTCCCTCCCACCTTTCCTTCCCCGCGTTAGCAGTGTCATCGCTGACCCAAATAAATGCATTGTTCCCTGAAGCAGAGAGAATAAGGTTATTTTGAACTGATAAGGCTCCTCCCTGACTATTCCCTGCTTGGACTCCATTACCAGAAAGATGGTCCCCATCTGACTTGGCTGTTCTTCTTGGAATAACCCCAGATCTTCTCTATACTCTAAGCAATTTGACCTGTTTCCTTCTCTCAGCACATTTACCCATGAAGCACCAGAGAGCAAAAAGTTTATCAGAGAAGGGAGGTCCAAATTGCTCTCATCAGGAGATGTAGTAATTACATAGGGTACGTTTTACTCAGCCTGTTCACAGCACGTTTCAAAGACAACACGGCTGCTGGAAATGCTGCCATTTCAGCCTCTCCTGTGAAAGGCAATGGTTATTGCTTGTGGCTGCTCCTTCTACTTCTAGCCAAGCCAAGCATTACTGCTCAGCTTGCACTGCTCTCTATGGTAAAGACAGGCCCAGGTACTCATTGACCTGGCCACCCATCAGCTTTTCCCAGAGAAGCCAGCTCTGCAGTGCAGCCAATGTCTATCTAGCTCCATCCCTCTTTGCCAGGCATGGGAACGTGGTGGGTTGGTACATTCTGTGCAGCCTCAGGAAATGGCAATTCTGCTGCAGGTTGGGGTTTGTGAAACAGACACCTTTTTTCCTTTTTTTTTTTCCTTTTTTTTTTCCCTTTTCTGGGGATTTTCTTTTTACTCCTTTCTCCCTCCTCATCCCACACTTTCCCTGGGCCTCTTCCAAGAACAACCCTGGTGCCATTCTCTCCAACCAAAGGCACAAAGAGCTTCTTTTACTGACCCACAGGCTGTTCAGGATACAAAGAAGTTAAACTGACAATGCTGCGATGCAACAGCCCATTACAGGCAGGTCTGGATGAGTCACAGAAATAAAGAGTAGGAAGGGATTTAAGAGGCCACCTTCCCCTCTTCCCCAAGGCAGCATAAGTATTTCTCCTACTACATTTTCCAGTGTCTGTACTTCTGCTTCTGTGGAGTACTGCAAGCTCTCCATTCCTCCCCCAGGAATGGTATTTATTGCCGTGATTTATCACTCTTTGAAACAAGTTTGCCCAGTCTTTGTGCTTATTAAGAGAATACACCTTTAATTGTGGAGTTTAACCCCAGAACCTTCTGAAAACAGCATTTTAAGTGCACATTTAATCAGAGAGGCTAATATATCTCTTTGAAAGAGTTTCTGTTTCCATATCTGTGTTGCTTAATGGCTAAGCCCTGACAGGGTGTACGCTGGATGTACTGTACAGTGAGTGGCATCATTTTCAGGTTCAGTAAGTGCCATCATTTTCAGGTGCCTGCTGCAGTACACAGAGATTTAGAAAGGAACCTTGAAGACCTAGAAAGGAATCTGCAATTACTGTATGAAGTTGCTTAAAAAATAAATGCAAATGCTAATTACACACTCGGGTTTGCACTCATCCATGGTTAGAAGTGACACCATCTCAGCATTACTACCCTGACATCACTCATCAGAGATTTCTGCCCCTACAAACAGCCATACCAGAGATATCCACCTGGTTATGCTCATCTTGCACAAAAAGTGCAAAGGAGTTTGTCTACTCACCTCTGACACAGGCCCAAGTCATGCTGAGTATCCTCCACTGTCACTTGTGCCTCATTTGCAACTGTTTTGGCCTTCTATTTATTTCACTCTGACTAGAAGGTTGTTCTCATTGCTCTAATGATTAGGAAAGGTCTTCTATTTCTTTTGGACTAAACGTGAACACAGAACATGGCACCATCTCTTCACACATCTCAGCATACCTACAGCATCCACAGCACCTCTAACATTGCTTTAGGTCCCCCTGAATTGTGGCAGCCCAGACATATGAGTATGAACAGTCCCCAAGAGCATGGTGGTATGGTGAAACCAGGACCACCATCCCCACTGGTGTGAGAGCTCATAGCTTTGGGAGGAAATCCTTGCTGGGCACAGAGGCTGCAGAAGTGCCTGATGCTTTGGCTCTTCCACAACATGTGCACAAGGTCCAGGGAGCTCTGCTTTTTATGGGAAGGTGAGGCACTTCCAAGGGCAATAAAGCAACCTGAAAGAGCACACAGCACACATAAAAATGCCCAAACCACTTTGTCTCCTACATCTCAAAATACAGAGGCAGCTGGGGACGTACCTGGGGTTTTCTCTGCTGTTGTACAGCATGGAGGCCAGCTGAGGGTTTCCTTGCTAACAGACAAATAATGTTCACCCAAAGAGCCTGTTAAGTGAAAGCTACTGTGATCTGAACAGGTTTGCAGTCTGCAGCTGCACTGCTCTTGTTTTGCACCCACCAGCAGCTGCCTGCATGTTCCTTACCCCTCACTCAAAGCTTGATGCTCTCCAGGACAAGTGAGACCCAGTCACCTACTGCATGTCACTGCGTGTCACCCTGCCACTCACCAGAGACATAAGGCTTGGTAAAAGGGCACCTGTATTCTGTCCCTGTGCCAACACCATGAACAAAACATCACCACCATTATTCTCAATGGGGTCAAAACGATTTTCACATCAAGGTCTGCAAACAGAGGAAGCCGATCATCTACAGGGTAAATATTAACAACCTTTAGAAGTATTTGTAACCTCATTAAATGCTTTATGGGGTATTTCCTGTGCGTGTAAAATCTGGACACTATTCCTGTCGGGTACAAATCTGCAGGTGTATTAACTGCTGTAGGATAAAACAAAGAAACAAAAAAGCAGACCAAACTAACCAGTTCTTTAATATTTTAATTGTAAGGATGTCACTTCAGTGCCGATTGGATTAAACAAACTGGAGAAGTTTAGTTCAGCCTAACCCACAGTTTCATAACACTAGATGGAGATCATTGCTGGCTGATAGCGCTGAATTATTAACAAGGTTCCTGTAGTTTTTTAGGGAGGGGACTGGTTTGAATCTCTAATTCTTCTTTAACCAAACCCATTATTCTGCAGTTTTGTTCAATATGACCTGGAACAGCTTCAGTCATGACTCAATTCAGATGGAAACTGAACTGAAAAATGCATTGGTTCCTCTCTCTGGGCTTTACTGAGTAATTTTGTAATAAAGTTTCATGGAGACGGAAGCTCCAGACTTTCACTTGGTGAAAGAGCTTGGAAATTCCAGACGTGTTTCTGCCCAAATCGGAGCAAACCCCACATAGTTCAAGATTCTACATGAAGGAGAAATGATTCCAAAGATGATCTTTATAGTTCACTGAAATATTTCATTTTTTAAGCAGCATCATTTAATTTCAACATTTTTAAAGGCTACTGCTATGCAAAGTAAAGGAGATCGAAATAAAACCACATTTCAAAATAAAAGGATAGAGGGCTCCATGTCTTAATGTCCATATAGTTTTAATTATTTTATAACATTTTATTAATTTTCTCATGATAGGCAACTAATTGACCAACCTTTGAGAAATGCATTACTTTTGGAATCTATTTCAACTTAATTCTGTTCTTCCAAAATTTCTCTAACCACTTCTTTGATAATAAAAGGGGCATTAATTATGTGCATGTGGAAAGCATTTTCTATGGAAAGTGCTTTTTATTAATGGTGAGATTATGTGTGAGCATCACAGGCTGAAAATAATTAACAAAACAGTTGAGGACCAGTTTCCATTAGGTATGGCATTAGATACGGTACATGGCTAACTTCAAACGCAGAATTAGCTTCACAGAGTTAATGGGTCTAACAGGACCCTTTTCCATCATGGAACGAGGCAGCATGTGTTAACTGCTTTATTGGGTTGGAACATAAGACTGCAGACTCAAGATCTGATCTGTGCTCCCACTCTGCCATAAACGTGACAGGCGACTTTGTACGTACAGGTGTTAAAAAGATGCACAGCATCAAATCCAGCCTAAATGCATGAATAACAACAAAGATTTGGAATTCATGAGTGTTCATAAGAGACTTGAGCACACCTACACATGACAAGTAGCTCACTAGACAGAGAATAACCTCCAGTTCAGTATCCACATATAAGGGATATTAACACCCTGAATGAGTCTTATAGTAGTTAAAGGTGCTTGCTGACCTGTTAATCGACAGAGAATATTATCCAGGACACGATAGACCCAAATAATGACCCTGTTCCAAGCCACAGTCAGGCCAGCATTTATTTATTTATTTATTTATTTATTTATATATTTATTTATTTATTTACAATAACATCCTAATTTTAACTTGTAATAAAAACATCTGCAAACTTCCAGTGGGTTTAGTCAGCTCAGACTGATGCAACTAAAGCAGAGGAAGTGAAATCCTGGCATTATCTATGTAAGACTCTTTTTAACACCTGTTTTCCACATGCAGGTTTATATTACAGACCAGCTAATCAATGGAAACATTGTGCTGGCATCTGTGGGTAAAATCTAGACCCTGATGTTGACACCTTTCAGATATTTATGGTGGTTATTGTACCAACACTTTATTGATCTTTCAGCCAAGTTACACACATGTGCCCATGCTTTCAGTACCTGGTCTCTTAAAACAACCTCCGTTGTGCTGTGAGCTGCAGTGCATATCAAATTCGCAATAACAATATATTAGTGCAACTTCTCACCCCAGCTTCAGATTTAGTGTGCATGAATGCAGGTGATGTGTACGTTTGGTTGCTAACATGGGAAACATGGGCCGAACTCCACAGAAGTACTTCAGAATATAATGACAGGACTTCTAAGGATGTGTGAAGTTTTAATTCAGATTAAATAGATTTTTCCCTCATCTGCACCACATCAGAGGAAATCCAGGCTGTGCCTGGACCACAGAGCAACATCTGCAAATGTGATCCAGTTGTCCTGGATCAGACTACTGATCCAGGACAACTTTCCACAGTGATAGCACAACTTGTCCATTTCCCAATGTCATACTAGCACAGATGTACAAGGCACAGTCAATGCTGCTCTGGATCCATGTAAACTTTCTCCAGCTTCCTCTCACCTGCCCTGGAGCTCCCCATTTACAGTATCACAGCATGAACAACCAGTGATTTTTGAACCAACAATTCATCTTCATCACTCACTCCAGCAGTGAGATGGGATGAGAGGGAAGGGAGAGGAATATTCACTTTCTGCAGGCATCTCCCTCAATGCAAACCTGGATAACACCTTCTTGTGCCCCTCCACACTGGCAGAGCATGAGAGACTTGAAAAGGCCTTGATCAGGGTAAGTGCTGTTGAGCAACAACTAAAATGTCGGGGTGTGATCAGCACTGTTCTCAGACTAAAGCCAAAACACAGCACTGCACCAGCTACTAGGAATAAAAGTACCTCTTTCCCAGCTGAAACCAGGACAATTGGTCAGCCTTTTGTTATCACCTGCTACAAACCATCATATCTGCCTCAGTTCCCACCCCTAAAACACAAAGGCAGCACTCCCCTTACAGCTTATCTCTTTAACTTGAAATCCTATTCAGCAGCTGCATATTGCAGTCTCTTGCTACAAGCCATACATTACTCCAAAGCCAGGAAACTTCCCTTGATCACAGACTGGAACATAGGGAAAAAAACATTACAGTTCCTTTGACAAGACTTCATTTGTGATTTAGAAGTTTTCTTCAGTTTGTTTAGGTTTTTTCCCCAGCAGAGGGGAAGTGAATAAGGATCCAATTTTCAACATTCTTTGCTTGCTTGAGATTGCAAAATCTAGAAACACCCGAGGCAGACACATGGAAAACTGCTTGTATGACACTGGTCCAACCCTTTTCAAAGTGCTAGTAATATTTAATTAGGATAGGCACTTGCAAAAGTGCAGGCACTTCCATGGGTGTTTTCCTTCTGAGCTATAGTCTCTCCCTATTCATATGTAGAAATCAGATGAGTATCCCATTCATTGTCCAGCCAATTTTTCCAGTGAGATCTCATAGCCAAAATAACAGCCTTATTTAGGAACAGCATCAGTATTTTCACAGTTATAAAAGGCAGCCCTGTATCCATCTCTAAATATTGGCACTCAAGCTGCTTGGTTGGAAGCAGTTGCCTTGTATATGTGTATACTTACAAAGATTTTCTGTTTCTGCTGCTGACAGAAAGAAATTACTGTTCTTCTACTGAATAAACAGGCCATTGTTGGATTTCTCTCTTCCATTGCCTCAGTCACTACAGAAGTCTTTAAGTCAAGAACTAAGATATATTCCTTGGGTGTGGGGATTGCTCTTGTTCAGTAAAAAGCTGGCAAATGAAATATAGCAGGCTTTGCACTATGTTGAAGTTAATCCTTAAATGCATGGAGTGGGGGGTGTGTTTAAATCTTGTGCTTTAGAAGATTTCTCTTGAGTTTTATTTGGTGGCCATATTAAAGGGCCCCTTTGCAATGGTTGAGTGATACCTGCAGTTCCCCCCAGAAGGATATGAACATAAACCAAAGTTTGACTTGATCACAGCATCGGAGTCACTGTTATGACTTGAAACAGTTGCATCTACACAGAAGCAATAAGTTTGCTGCTCACTTCTCGTTCGTGGGGTTTGAGAGAAGAGCATTGGTTGTATCAGTGTATCCATGTGACGGATGCTTGCTCTTTTGTCACACAAGTGAGTTCAGTGACTTGTTTTTGCTCTCTGCAGGTCTTCCAGCAGCACTGGCAAAAGACACTTCCAAGAATAGCAGGAGGTGGATAACACAGTCACTTCTCATGGGAAATTTTCCCTAAGTTTAGTTGTTCTTCTGTAAAAATATGTCTGCCTTCAACTTGGCTGCACCTCTGTCCATAAGAGTGGAGGGACCATTGGTCTCAGTACATTTCTCTGTGTGAAAGAATGTGCAGACTGATATTAATTCATCTTGTGACCTTTATTTTCAGTCTTCTTCTGATAACCTAAGAACTTGCTTCATAAATCCCTCATTACAAATTGTTTTCTTTGGCTGCATAAAATAATGTGCTGCAATAAAATCTTTTTCTCCCCCCTCGAACTCTTTCCCATCTCATAGCATCTTTACTAAAACGTGGATGCTACAAACAGCCATAGTATTCCAGGATCTGTCTAATTAAAGCTTTTAATAGAGGTAAAGTCACATCCTTCACTCATCTTGCTGCTCCTCCGTTTACCAGGAAGAATCATGTCTCTCATAGTGATGTATAGAAGAAATCACTTTCATCTTGACACGCACTTAGTAGGGATAAGTTTTTGCACATGCCAACATGTCCCTACGTGCAATATTATAGAGATACCACGCCATGAGAAATTATTAGAAGTGGCATATTTAATCGCTTGTAGTTGCAGTTAAATCATCAATGATGTCTCAGTGACACTGTGAGTAAAGGCTTGTCAGTGTTTCCATTATATTTGTCTGTGGTTTGGAATGTTTTGGATTACATTAGGAAGAAAAATGCAACTTTTCTCTTTTTTTGCCAGACAGGATCTAAATGGCTCTGCAATTTTCAATAATGTTCTAACCCGTATTGTGTGTAAGGAGCAGCACGATGTTCCCACACATGGGGTTAGCTCACTGTGATGAGGACAGTTTTATGGCCGCCTTTATTTCTCTGAAATGCAGTGAGAAAATGTGAGGATTTTATTTCTGTTATTCAAAGGTTGATAAATCAGTGGGCTGACTCCTGGCTTTGTGGACTTCTCCTGGGAATCACAGAGGACTCCAGCAGGCTGGTGCCCAGCTCTTCAGAAAAACATCAGTGTGTAAGATATTTACCAATGGCACATTTTCTTCAAAATGTTTGTCAGCCATTCAAATAAAAACCCTTATTATACCACAAGCTGCAAAAACACCATTGAAGTAAATTTCCTGGGGAGAAGAAGAGTGGAAAGATACGAGTCATGAAAGTACCTAAATTGTTGGGTAAAAGAATGTGACAAACTTCGCTTGTTTTAATTCCTGTAACAATGAACAGAGCTTTTATAACCAGCTCTACTAGATTTAGATGGAAGAAAAAGGCTTGTAAGACTAGCGAGTTAATGTACAATAGGTACAATGTTCCTTTTATGTCCTTAACACATCTTGTATCTTAGCTTGCTATTTTTCTGCATATGTATGTACAGGTCTGTGTGTACAGAAGCACATTATTGTATGAGGTGTAATACCACATCTTGGGCATCTGTTTTCAATAACACAGTCACAAATATTCAGGACATAAGAGATACACATGGGTCTTGACAGTTGCAGAGATGGAAAAATGTGCCTTACAGAGAAATGTCAGGCACTCACTTTGCTGAAGCTCTCAGAAAGATCAAGGGGGGGGATATGATTTCAGTGTCAAAAAGACTATGCTTTTTCTTTAAATTCAGTATATATCAGATATCAAAAGGGCTTTAGCATAGCACAGAAAGACTGAAAATTAAAGACAAAGACATCCTAACGAGAAATATGTCACAATTGTCTAACAGAGTGGGTGAGTCTGAGGAAATAAATCGCCAAAGGAAATGGTGGTTCCCATCTTCTGAAACATGGCACTTGGCTGTGTGTAGATGTTACTTAGTGAAATATGATGGCTTTCTCATGACAAAGTGCAGAGAGGAAACATATGGCTCTT
Source organism: Coracopsis vasa (assembly GCA_026283785.1). Lineage (NCBI taxonomy): Eukaryota > Metazoa > Chordata > Aves > Psittaciformes > Psittacidae > Coracopsis > Coracopsis vasa. Next base: position 11,555 of record JANHGB010054591.1, read on the forward strand.
TCTTGCCTTAAAGTATGTAACTATTAGGTTGATCAATCTATGCTGTCCACTCTCCTTCCCCAAAATACCTTGAGAAACTGGCAATTTTGACTACCAAACTCTATGCTGCTGTTCATTAGTAATTAATTTTTATTATGATAGTGCCTACAGTGCAGGACACAACATGATAGCCTTAATACAATCAAATTGTTTCCATCTAAGAGCCCTTGTGTTGACATCCACAAGAGAAAATCCTTCAACCATGTTATTTCTCATTGGACCTATCAGGACTCCACAGAGAACTCAGAAAGTCTCACAGGTTCCAAGCAGATACAAGTGTTTAAGAAAGCAAGCAAATGTGAAGAGGAATATAATCATCACACACATTTACACATTTCTATAAACATAGTTAATGGAAGAGTTTCAATCCCATCTTCCTTTTACCCTAAGGACTATCCGCTGTATTTAATGGGGACCCTCTATGCAGAATAGTAGATATATATGCTATATATGCAGAATAGTAGTACTCCTAATACTCAGTGACTACTCTTGCCTTCAGCATCCTCTCCTTCAATATATGAGTTGAGACCACATATGTGCAGACACAGAACATCTTGGGTGGGATTTTCAAAAGCCTCAGTTTCGACTGCACTCTGCAGCTACTGGAGCCAGCTGAAGGTTTATGGGAAGAGAGCTAAAGGATTGCTTGAAATCCCATTCTTCATACCTACCACAAAACAGACCCTAATCACAGTGTACCTTCCAATAACTTACCTAAGCTACTGAGCTTAGAATCACAAGTGGCAGCCTGTTACACTGAAGTGGTTAACATTTGCCAGAGCTTGGCTTTCTGGACGGTCATAGTCTGTTATTTTAGACTTTCTTCTCTGGTTTTCATTTACAATATTTTCCCCTTTTTCAAATCTGTTATATTTTATTGCCTCTATTTCAAGATTTTAGTATTTTGGATATTCTGAGGCACTTTTTGAGGATATTATTTGACTCCAATAAGTAGATGCATGTTTCCAGCTACGTTGAATAGGAGCGAAGCGCTGCAATTCTTTATTCTGTTACGGTAGTGCAATCTATAAAAGTCTGGCTTTCTGAGCAGTATGTTGTACTTAAAACTCTGTTTTAACACCCAGGAAAATAGATTTTAAACTACATATGGGTCATTAAAACAATCAAAGAAAACAAATCATAATTAGCCTTTGTCAGTGGGAAACAATTCATATATTTCATCTTATTTTCAATGCTGATTTTTTATTAAAGGATATTTCCTTGACTGCTTCTAGCTATGAAGCTTTAATAAGATATTTTTCTCTCTTCCTCTATCATCTGTTTATTTTATGTTACCTTTCAGTTATTCACAATGGCCCTAATACTATTGCTTTTGCTGTTGTTGCTCCAGGATGCACAAGGCTTTTGTGCTGAATTTATGAGTTTGTGGAGAACATCAGCACTGGTGATGGCAGACAGCCTCAGGCCTGTGGGACTGCTGGTCTGGAAGCAGCATTGCTGATGCTCTGGGCAGGGAAACATTCCAGTGCAGAAGCCTCTGGGCGATACTGGCTGCAGAGATATCAAACCATGATGGCTCCTTCAAGCTTTAATTTCAACAAAGCTCAAGAAGTCAGGACAAATTACAAACATTGGTCTGAGGAAAAATGCAGGGACTTTTGCAATGCCAAATCTGCCTTCAACCACCTTTAGTACCTCCTTTGCCCGTATTCGAAAAGAAAAATACTTAAGCCTATTGCACATAGTTTCTCATACTTGAGGTCACTTTATGAGAATATCCGGTGTGCTAAAGCACAGTCTGCCAGAGGAAGCAAGCTGTTTATATTCAGGTGCAAGAATGAGCAGAGAAAAAAACCCAAGAGTGTTCCTATTTTATTGAGAACAGTTGGCCCTGAGTTCATCCCACTTCCTGGAGACACTCAGAGCTGCCCAAATGCCTTACGTAGTCTACACAGAGACAAAAGAGGATTTCCCCACCAAAACATCACACCTGGATGCAGTCTTTCTTTCTACTGTGACCAGAGGATGCTCTGGTAAGTCAGGAGGGATGAATCAGAGCTAGAACGTGTGAAGCATGATCCAGGCTACCCAGGTAGCACAGCGATGCTCAACATCATGGGTTGCCCAGGGAAGTTGTGGATGCTCCATCCCTGGCAGTGTTCAAGGCCAGGTTGGACAGAGCCTTGGGTGAC
>JANHGB010054600.1:0-58394 GCA_026283785.1 Coracopsis vasa
GAAGGACTGCTGCCTTTTGATCAGCCTTCTTCCTAGAGGCCTCATTTGGTAGCACGTTGTTTTGGAATAGTCTGTGACCAGTCAACCCCTACAGACACACATAAGTCACAGTTTTGAAACCTTCTTTTGTAGACTACTTAAACCTGTCTATTAAACAGATTGAAGAGTCCTAATTACCCAGAGGTTCCTTGTAAAGAAGCCATTTCCTGTGTTTGATCATCAAACTTATCTGGTCATGCAGAGAGACTGCAAAACATAGATGATATCAAGCCATGAAAAAAAAGATGACAGATGCAAAGTGAAAAAAGGCTTCAAGATCAAAAAAATTTTGATACTTCTTGTTACCATGAAAGCTGAATTAAATATGCAGTTATCTGGAGGCAGGGGCTTAGGAAGACATAAGTGAACAGAAAACGTGTGAGAGAGGGCAGATGACAGGAAGGTCACAGGGGTAGGTACAAAGTGAAACTGATGTTAAAAGACAGTAGAGAAATAGCTGGAGAAAAAAGGTAACCTTGGCAACTAGTTTTGTATGTTCTAATGTTCCTGACTTGATCACTCCTGTGGCTATTTCCATCCTTTGGGATCACTGCTTATTTGTTCCTGCAGCATTTTCTTGAGATAACTGTGCTCTTAAGACCACAGTGATGCACACAATGCACTTTACACTCTAAATTGAATTAAATATTTAAATGAAAAAACAAAATCTCATGTTCTGTGTTACCTTCTTCAGGACATGAATCCAGTCAGATTCTGGAATCCTTTGCTTTTTTTGTTGCTGTGGTTATTAGGTAACGAGTCTGTCTGAGGTTATTTTTCATCCTGAGGAAGTTGGCTGGTTAATTTAATTTTGGTCAAGATGCAAAGACTGTTTTTGAAGAATTCTTGCAGGTTTTCTTTAGAACATCCATATCTTAGACTAGCCTGATCCCTAAAATCTCATTTCATTATCCCTGGGGACAGCTTGCTACATTTATGTTCACAGTACAAGACAGCTGATATTCCAGGTGTTGCCAATGCTTAGTTAGTGGAAATGCTTTTCAAAATGAGATAATTAGAGTAACATAAGAAGACTGTGGTAAATATTAAAGAAGTCATGTTTTGGATCTGGCAGCCTAAAAAATCTGTAAAGCACAATGAATGCTACTACTATCTTACAGCTAAACTGAGGCTCTAGAAATTTGCTGTTATGCAGATTATGGAAGTTTTTGTTTCAGTATCCCAGAACGAGACAGCATAAGATTGTTCAGTACCAAACTGTTAAATAGTAGAGAAGGAAGAAAAAAGTGAATTCATTTGGAGAAGATTTATTTGGTTTGTGTAATAAGTAGTGTAAAACAGAAAGAGCCCAGTTGCCTAGCTGTCACCTGCCTCCAGGGTACAATCAAACACTGCCAGTGAATCAATACCCTGGGAAGATTTTTTTATATAGTTGGATTTTAACATGAGGCTGTAAGTGCTCCAGGTGGCAGGGTCATTTGTTCATTAGTGGCTTTTCACAATAAACAACTGTGGTCCCATGACATGACAAACGTAATTTGCAGAGGAGGGGGGGGAAAAAGCAAAAAAAAACCCCAAATCCAGAACTCTGAAGAAAAAGACCTCTGAGAAAGTCCTGTAAATCCTAAGAAATGCTAGTCAAGAGGAGCAAAGAGTGCAGTAAAAGACCATTACGTTATTCAGTTGCAGCCTAGCTGATCCGTTTTATAAAGTACTTCCTTAAATTGCTTCTCATTAAAAACAGTCCGGTATCAATACTGACATTACCCTGCGTGCTTCAGGCAGAGATTTAATTTTTACATTGTTTTATATTCCTTTTTTCCCTCTTCTTAATACAAAGCCTATAGATGATCTGAAGGATGGATTTCAATGGGTACTGTGTTGCTAATTTATAAAATCTCTGCTTTTTGGAGATTATTTTGTTGAAATTAGTGTAAGCACTGGTGATGCAAGATAAGAAGAAAAAGCATTACACTGCTTATGCATTTCTTCTGAAGCTTGAAAATCCTATTTAGAGACCAACTTTAACATGATTTAAGACTTCCAGCAGTGTTCCTGGAAGCATAATAAGTAAAGTTTGAAGTTGTGAGAGTGGGTGTATCTCAGCTTTCAATTTCATTTGGGGAGTGTGGAATGTAAAAGTGAAAATCAGATTTGACTGAATGTAAGGCTCTGGTGTTTGCCATTTGCTGCCTGTTGGTCAACAGCATGACCACATTTTTAAAGGACATACTAAGAGAAAGGGAAAAAGACTTATTGAAAATGTATTGTTGTGGGGTTGAATTTGACTCTTTAATACCCATTAAATAATCAATAAATAATCATCTTGGGGTTTGCTGTTAAAATAAATATTTGTCTTAGTTATGTCACTTTTTCATTAAAGCAACCGAATGCCAGATAAGTGTTTTCTAAATCCTTTTGTATTCACTTAATGCCAGTTATGCATTCTGGATAGCTTGCACTGCCTGCAGTTAAGCTACCAAGCCCTGCGTATCTTGAACAGAACTTTACGGACCAGCTACTTTACAGAACTGGTAAGCAAACGGTAAGTAGCACTTAAAGGTTCCGTGTCAGTGCCATTTACTATGAAATACTGCAGTAAAAGAGGCTTGACCTGCTCTTCTATTATTCTGTTATGTGGGAAGGGTAGGAATGAAAGCTGTTTTACCTTCTCATCCACCAGGTGTCTTTTAGAAAAATCTCTTTATGAAATATGTGGAAAACCTGACTGTTGAACCACTCATTTATCTTTTTAAAATTTTTCTTATCTGTCCCTACTGGTTTCAGTAAAGTTTCAACTGAAGTTAAATTTTGGTCTTTGGCCTGTGGCACAATGTACATAATTGTAATACCAGTGTGTCTTGTGTTCAGTTATCTTTGTTCTTAGATTGTTCGTTACAATGGTTTATCTTACACAAGAAAGCGGTTGAAGTTTTAGCCACTATTTACATTGGACACACTTCAGGAACATTTTAAGCATTCATTTTATTTTAAGAATGTGAATAAAGAAGACCCAGATATCCTCCTCAATCTAAGACATTTTCATTATCTTAGTTTTTACACCGAGATTTGAAATGCTCTATTCCTTAAAAATCTCAGCTTGAAGAATTTTAAGGGCATGTACTGGAACTATGATACTTTTCTTACCTGCTAAACTTTTCAGGGTATTTCAGCAAGAATTTACAAGTTTCAGTGGGAATGTAATTTCTGAAACAGGGAAGACTTTGATATATCCCTGAGTATAGAGCAAACCTTAGATTAGTGCATTTATCTTGAGGCATCACTACTTTAGTGGGTATTATTAGATGTTCTGAGTAAAGTTTCTTCATAGTATCATGTATGGGGCTATGAAAACAGCATTGAAAATTCAGGGCTGTTTTAGTTACTGCTGAGTTCTTAAACAGAGTCAAAGTCTTTTCTGCTGTTGATGACAGAGAAGGGTAAGTAAAGGGACATACACTTGTGAAATAATACCTTTCCACCATGCAAAACCACAGGGCTATTTTGCCTTGTATTTAGGATGTACAGCTCCAGAATAATACTTTAAAAAAAAAAAAAGAAAAAAAAAGAGAAAGAAAGAGATAGCATAATATTTTAGTTATTTTAATTTAATCAGGGAGTAAATGAGAAAGGTAACAGGGAGACAGAATGCTTCACATCTTTGAAATGCTATGCAAGCAATACCTAATTAATCCTCACAGTGGGCAAAATACTTTTTCTTGGAAGCAAGCCAGAAGTATTTAGATATAAATTAAATCTGAAGAAAAACAAATCAGAGGTCAAATAGCTTTAACAAATGCCTATTTATTTTCTGTCCAGTTTGGCTCTTTGACAGAAAACATTTCTTTTTTAATGCAGGAAAAAATATTTCTGCATTTTTAGGTCTTTATGTGTCTACATTTTTAATGTAAAAGTTTTATTTCTCTTTCAGTTTAAATAAACCTTGTAATAATTCTCTACCATATATGAAGATGTTAAAAGTCAGAAAGATAATGGTCTTAACAGCAGTCAAAAATTCATTATGCAAATGGACTGGTTTGGCAGATAAGTCAATATCATGTTAGCTTGGTGACTACTGAGCTGGAAATCAGGTTCATGTCAACTTTCTAAGAACTTAAGCAGCAGCAAACTGAATGATCTTACTTGCGTTAGGAAAACATGCAACTTTGTTCAGAGATGAGGTAAAAGTAAATTCAGATTTAGATTTTACAAGAACAAGAAAAAGACCAGAGGCAATTGCACATTCAATAGACAGATTAGGGTTGAACTTTGAAAAGATAATTCAAGCTAGTCTTTTAATCAATTACCTTAACATCAGACAACAGTTTTTGTCAGATATTACCAGGTTTTGAAGTCTGTTGGTTTTTTTGTTTTGTTTTTTTTTCTTTTCCTCATATGTCTGTTCAAGGAAGTGCTGGATCTTGCACAGGTTTTGCTAGAGTGATGATGGTGTCTGTGTGTGGGTATATGTGTGTGTATAGTAATAGACAAGGTTTAACTAACTAGAAAGGATGCAGTTCTTGAAATTTAGGTTCAACTTCTAAAAAAACTTTTAAAAGTTTTAAAACATTTCAAATGTCAGAGATATATTAGAAAATCAGAGTAGTTCTCCCATTGTGAAATAAAGACAGTGACAACAGGGAATACAAAATTCTTCTAAATATGCAATAAAAAAATAAGAAAAAGAATTCTTTTAAAAGATCTTGTCCAGAACTGTTTATTGCTGTGTTTTGTTTCTGTTGCTTGAATTACAATGACAATATCAGAGAAATCTATTTCTTACAAATATTAAAACAAAAAATGGCTCATATCCTGAACAGTCTATGTAAGCAGTGACATAACAGATATCAGAAAGTGAGCATGTAAGGTAGCAGAAAAGTGAGGATGTAAGATCAATCAGCATAACAGGTTAACAGCTTCTCTGCAAATCATGGAAAATGAGAGTTTGAGAGATGGATTTTTTCAAAAGATAATGTGGTATCGTGGATATTTATGGAGATTTCTCAATCACAGAAAGAAATAGAAAAGGCAGGAAAGTACTTGCTCAAATGCTGGTGGCTAACATTTCTGGTTGTTGGACACAAGAGTCAACGTCTGGACACTGAACATAAATGTACTGTTATGGGATATTTAGGATAAAGCTTTATTTCTCCACGTGTTTTTTTCTTTTTTTTTTTAAGGGATTCTCAAAAATAAGATATTCACTTCTAAAGCGGCTTTCTTGTGATAAGAAACTTTGTGAATGTTCTTCATGGTACATTTTCCTTTATGTGGGAAATTCAGCAGTGAAACAGACTCTGGCATTTTAGAGGAAGTTTTATGTGATGGGACAAGGAAAAGAAACAGCCTTGGAATGCAGAGGGGCTTGCAATAAAATATTAAAATTAGCAACTGCAAAACTTTGAGGGCCAAAACAGAATTCCAAGAAATCAGATCCTAAGATCTCCTTAATTTGCCAGCTGTGGGTAAATTAAATAAAAAATCAAAAGGATTGTGTACAAGTCAGAGAAGAAAAATGATATGGAGCTCTTTATTCCTGAAATGTATCATGACATTATTTCTACTATCATCACATCGATTTGTGTTTAAAAATTCAGTAACTTTACATTTTGAAGTATTTGGGGGATAAATTCTTCCTGATGCAATTTGCCTCTGATTTGAGGCAAACCTTTTTATGACTCAATAGTTTGTATTTAGCTTTTTTGTTATATTTGGTGGGTAGGTAAAAGTGATGCCTATAAGATTGTTTTCTCCTTATTAGAGTTTATTTTTTTTAAATTCCTCTCATATTTAGAGGGTTCTTAGTCCATCAAGAAAATTTAGCTTTGTTTTTTAGCACTGATAGCTAAATTATTTGAATTGAATTCAGAATGATTAGAACAAAACAAGAGATAGGGAAACTAACAGACCACTAATTTGGTTTCACTAATCTGCCTATACTGAAAAGCAAGCATCAGGCCATTAGTTTCTTTTCACAGTGCTGTGTCTTGGCTGGAATGAAAGAAAAACTATATTACTGTAGCATAGTTTAACTGTTCCTACCTGCTAGCATGCAAACTATTTTCATGCCACTTTCGGAACCTACAGATTAATATTATATGTTTTAATAAATATTGCAAGGCTAGTCAGTGCTGGTGAATTTATGCATACTTATGTACAGATATTCATCTTAACTGAAGACAGTACTTTTGCAATGCAATTTATAATGGAATCAAATTTATAAGTACCATGGAAATTAATCAGAGCAGAGTACACGTTGAAGCCATTTCTCTCAATAGCATGAGCACCAATGAGGTGAGGATGAAGAAAGCAATTTAAAACCTCAACTATCTAGAGATATGCTCGTTGACTTGAATAGATTCAATAGCTTATTCTTCTCCCTTGGCTCTCTCTTGAAACCCCAGTCCAGTTCAAGTGAGTCAAATTAATGTAGCCTTATTTTGATTTGAGTATTTGCTCTATAAAAAACAACTAGAAAATTATTGTATACACCCCCAACAGGCTATTTAGATTTTGATTCACGTGATACTTATGTTCTGTTCAAGTACTTTGCTATACATGTTACTGAAGAGCAATCTGTACAATATAATAAAAAGATACAAATCATTTTCCCACTGAGAACAACTAATAAGTCTTTCATCTTTTTTATTACTAGACCTTTATTGGAAAAAATAAATTCCATGCACTCAGGCATAATTTTACCTTATGACTTAATATTTGTTTGTTAACAAAATATAATTGTCCTTTCCATCATTTTCGTAGACTGTGTGGGGAGAGCTCCTGCCACCCATCTCCTGAAAACTGAGAAGGCTTTTATATATTATGAAAGTTGCAAAGGCAAAAGTGTATTCACCTCTCACAGTTTGAATTATATCACACTGGAAGTTATGGAAATGAAAATACATTGGTCCATTTACTGAACAAACAACATACATTTGTGTCTTCTTTCACAAAGAAAGATCCAGAAACACAAGAGTTCATTTTCAGTTACAAGAAACAAAATGGTTAGATAAGCACAAAATTCCTCTCAGTGGATACAGGCTGGAGAAATGGGCCACCAGGAACCCTGTGTTGTTCAACAAGTACAAAGTCCTGTATCTGGCGAAGAAAAATCCTATATACCAATATATGCTGTGGGCCACTCAGCTGGAAATAAGCATGACCAAAAAGGACCTGGGGCTCCTGAGAGATATCAAATTGCATACGAGCCAGGGATGCGCCTTTGCTGCAAAAAAGGCAAACGGTATCCTGGGCTGCATTAGACAACGTATTGCCAGCAGGTCAAGAGAGGTCATCCTTCCCCTTTATTAAATGCTGGTAAGACCACACCTGGAGTATTGCATTCAGTTCTAAGCTCCTCAGTACAAAAGAGACATAGATATACTGCATATTAGAGAGAGTTCAACAAAGGGACAATAGCATGATTAAGGGACTGGGGCACCTCACATGTGAGAGAAGGCTGAGACCTGGGACCATTCAGCCTAGAGAAGAGAAGGCTCAGGAGGGAATCTTATTAATGTATATAAGTACCTGAAGGGAAGGTGTAAGAAGGACAGAGCCAGGCTCTTTTCAGTGGTTCCTTATCACAGGATCAGAGGCAATGGACACAGGCTGAAACACAGGAGATGCCTTCTGAACATCAGGAAACACTTTTTTAGTGTGAAGGTGATGAAGCACTGAGAGCAGGTTGCCCAGGGGGATTGTGAAGTCTCCATCCTTAGAGATATTAAAAAAACAGTCCCGGCAATTGGGTTTAGGTGGTCTGGCTTGAGCATGTGGGTTGGACCATATGACTATATGACATCCAGATGTCCCCTCCAACCTCAGCCATCATGTGAATCTGTGATCCATACACACTACAACTTTTATCATAGTTACACAGTTTAGGATTGGAGTTTCCATTGACTTACAGTGATATTATTGACTTATAGTGGTATTATGCTCCAGCTCCTAGAGATCCTTTGAAAATCTCTCCCATTAACATTAGATCAACACTGACATGTTTTTCTGCTAGGTTTTCAAAATTTGCATTTAGGACTCTACGTTTTAAAACTTTTGTTTGTGTCCTCTGCTTTTTATTTTATACTGTTCATTTGTGAGACTACTCCATCAAAAAATTATGTGGGTGGCTGTATTCTTATGTCCCAAACCTCATCACAACTGACATGAAAGAATCACAGAATCATAGAATGATTTGGGTTGGAAGTGACCTTAAAGATCATCAAGTTCCAAACACCCTGCCATAGGCAGGGTGGCCTTTCCCTAGACCAGGTTGCTCAAAGCCCCATCCAAACTGGCGTTGAACACTTGAACCCACGCCAGGGGTGGGGCAGCCACGACTTCTCTGGGCAACCTGAGAAAGCTCTACATAGATTTTAAATGTTCCATGAACAAAAGTAAACTATAAATGCTGTGATCTTTAGAGGAGATTCTGTGGCAAAAGAGACTAACAGTAATAATGGCAATATAGAATCATCTAGCTCAGGATTCATCTAATGATGTTAGGTATAATAGGATCAAGGATTTTTTGATAGATACCACACATGAATCCATCAGCTTGTAGAAATTTGGAAAGTGCCTCGAAACCAAAGAATTACTTTTGAATTACCCCATTCTACTAATTCTTATATATTTTCTGATAATTAATTATGCAGTGATTATAAAACTGTGGTCCAGAAACATATTTTGGTGACATATGATGTGTTGTGTCATGTTGGACTGACTTTTCTCTTTTGTATAAAATGATAATTCTTCTCGTTGTTCTCTACAGCTTCCAGAAGATGGGAAGTGGAGAAGGAGATGCTGAGCTTTTCTCTCTGGTACTCAGTGGTAAGATGTGTAGGAATGGTTGGGGAGGTCTAGACCAGATATTAGGAAGCATTTCTTCACTGAAAGGTTGGTCAAACACTGAACAGGATTCATAGGGAGGTGGTTAATGCCACAAGCCTGTCAGCATTTGAGGCATTTGGACAATGTTCTTAATAATGGGCTTTGATGAGTGGTGGCCTTGAGGGGTGGGGGTGGCAGCTATACAGTGTCGACCACTATAAGGGGGTAGAAGAGGTGTGGCTGTGTGTGGAGAGCATGAGAGGCAGTCATGAGGGGAGATCATGAGGGAAGATCAGATTGCCCTCAGTGACATGGTTTAGTGGTGGACTTGGAGTCCTGAGGTAATGGTTAGACTTGATCTTACAGGTCATTCCCAACCTTGTTGATTCTATGAATCTGTGAAGGGGTCGGACAGTTGGAATGGATGATCATTGTAGGTCACCTTCAAGAGAAATTATTCTACCTTGTCCTGCCCTGCTCTGTTCTGTTCTGTGTTTTCTTTAAAAGTATCTCCTCTACTTCTATTACTTTCCTAGATCAATGGGTCCTAAAACAGCCAGTAAGACTGTTAAATAAAATAAAATGTTAGCTATGTGGTCACAGAGAGGATAGGATATAGGTCTTGATGCAATTTCTTTTGATATGTAGACCAGTTTATGAAAAAGTTCATGGAGAATGGTATTTGTCATTCTCTACACCAAATTTCTGTTCATTATATGATACATACTATTATTCTAGGGCAGGCTATATTTTATGTGTTCCAAAAGTGATCTTGGTCATGCACATAAATCTTCATGTATCAAGGCTTTTTTAAGATCTTCCTACAAAAAATAAGTCCTTTATATTATGTTTCACTACTGTTTTGTCAGGCAACAAATCAAAAGAAACACCTCAGAAAAGAAAAATATTGCTTTGGCTGAAATAGTCATCTGGGATTTGACACTTTGTCTGATTTCCTAGTGTTCTGTAGTTTTTCTGCCTCCACAGAAAAGTAGATACTAAAAGTAGATAAAGAGTAAAGTAAAAGTAAACTCTGTAAGCCAGAGAGTGTGAGCTTCTCTACTCTAATTTAAGACATGTAAAACATAAATGCATTGTTCAAGCTCTAGAAAGTAATTGCATTCAAAGACAAATAGAAGAATATTACTTTCTGGATGTGCTTGTCTTTATTAATTATAGAAAAAATGAAGAATATTAGCTAAGACTAAATACCTAGTTTTTTGATGGCAAAAATTAGATTAAAGTAAACCTACTTGCAGTTTCCTTGATACAGCTTTAGTCATGGACACTGGAGAGCTAGATACGAGCTAACAATACTAGATTTCCATTAACAGACACTTTTATAGCACAAAGTTACTGAGCTGCTTTTGATTTTTACCTCTGGGTGAGATGAACCGTACATATGAGGTAAGTGTCTAGATCTTTCCTTTTACTATGAAAGAATATAGATGACAAGTTAAATGCACATGTCTAAACCAGAGGCATCTTGCTAAAACTGATTTCTCAGTTTTATCTCTAGAATAGTATTGAGAATATCTTCCCTTTTCATTACCTTTCTTATTTTATATTAGCTTTTCAAAGACTAAGGGTTTTTCAGAGGAAGGTGTCTTTTATTGCACATGTATGTCTTTCACCTAATAGGAATAGTTTCCTGTAAACACACAATCCAAATAAGAATTAATATAATAAATTATTGAAGTCTTCCAGCTCTCTCTTCAGAATTTAATTTAAGAATTAAGTTGTTAGGAATTATTATTAAGAATACAACAATAAAGTTACTAAATCAAGAATTATTATTGTTTAGTAATGAGTTATTCCAAGGTTATTTCCTTAGGCGTGTGAGCCTTGTTTCCCAAACTTTACATAGATGATCTTGAGTTCTGTAGAAAAGATTTCGAGATTGAAAGAGCCAACCATAACCTTCATTTCCATTTTCTCTGTATACTAAATTCTACAGTGTAATATAAATGTGCAGGACCTACATACCAATACAAACTCACACTGATCGCTTTGCAGGCTTACAGCCAACATTTGTATTATCAACAGTGAATATCATAGAGAGGCTGTGTGTAGTCATACTTCAAATTAGATTAAGAAATTAATACTTAATATGTCATGATTTATAATAGTGTATTTTCTTGACAACAGTGTTAAGCTAATTGTTTCAATTAGGTTGGCATTCATTGCTTGTTACTGGGAATTCATATTGATTAAGAGATAAGTTACAAGAAAATATGCAACAGTGTTATTGCTTCCCAGCAGTAAAAAAAATGTGTCAGTTTGAAGAGTCTTCCAGTGCATATCAGTAGTTACAACAGTTTTTCAAAAAACCTTGCATACTCAGTGATTCTAACTGAATGTGTTTGTGTTCACTGACCAAACGACCTATTTTGGAGGATTCATAGAATATTAAATTTGAAGACTGGGATAATAAAATGATGTGTAATTAAGGGCTACTTAATAAAAAGTATATTATTAATTCAACCTATGTCTGTCAAAGGGTCAGAACAGATTTTTTTTTTTCCTCTTAACACAGTTACTAATGAATTTGAGCTGTTGTATACAAAGCCAAGACCTTAGATGAACAGTTTCTTGAAGTGCTTGTTGATATCTCTTCCTCCTAGCATCTGGCTAAGGTTCTTTTTGCCTATCCTGTCTGCTGGAGCTATGTCTGTGCCTCTCTGATCCTATTTCTGATGAAGTCTTAGAAGTAAAGAATGGGCATTGGTCCTTTTATTCTTTCTTACACCTTCTAGGTTTTGAATGGAATAAAAGAAGTAGTGTCTCTTTCTCTTGGACAGCTCATAAGCCATTTTTTTTTCTACCTGGTCATCCTATTTAGTAGTTAGAATAAATAATAAATATGTATATACAGTATCTTTCAGTGCTTGATTTTTTTTGGTAGCTTGTGTACTTGATACCGAGGATTTTGAGTTATGAGTGAAGAAAACCAGTTAAAACCAGCTTGGTTTAAGTTAATGTTTCACATGTGCTATAATGGGGGGGGATACTGCAGTTTCTCTTGTCTCCTTGTGGGTTGTATCACTACAAAATATCCTTTGAAACTTTATTTTACAAACAAAATCTTAAACTAAAGGAGGGTAATTTGAAATTACTTATTCAGAAAAGTAATGAGAAACATGTTGTGGATTCTCCTGATAGCAGAGTTTCTTCCTCTGGCTGGTGGTGTCTTGGCTCATTTGGTTTACCAGAATGCCAGCTCTGCACTGAAGCCCCCTTTTACTTCTCTGAAAGCCAAAACCTTCACCGCAATTGAATGATGTAGGGCACACCCTTCTTTTACGGAAAATATGCAAGTCTCTAATACAAGGGGAAATGCCATCTTCTTACTTTATAAACTATCAATCAAGTCACACCTTGACCTAATTCCTTTGATACCCATAGAATTCCCAATATGTGTGGAGTAGCAAACCCTGAGGATCTGCATTTTGTAGAAAATTTGTCTGTGGAGGAAGGTGTTCATCTGCCAGTCTTCAGTCAGTCTTTTGTCAATTTGATAACACCTGGATCATGACAGGAGGCAGTCTTTGAAACGACACATTCTGTGAAGGGTGAGTATAACACTATGTCCTGTTGGGAGAGGCAGGGAACGAACATGACCCACTTTGGACTGCTGAATAATAGATGATTGGATCCTGTGAGAGTGCATCTTTTAGCTTCTCTCTCACATTACAGGAGGCTGTGGAGTAAAGCAGCTCTAAGACTAAGCCTTGGCCTGGGCTGCACTGTATGCAGGGCCTTCTTAGAAGATATGTGACCTCCCAGATGGCTGATTGGTACAATAATGTTTCCTTCTTAGGGAAGCCATTCATTGGATGCAACTGATATTAGGTAAATACTTGTGGGGTGTCCAGAAGCAGCAGATGTGCAGCCACAGATGTTGCATTAGGAATGTGCCATAATCTGGGAAGTGTCATGTGATCCTTGAGCTAAATGCAAAGTACAAGACCTGACAGACCTGATTAAGCCATTAACTTGTATCTTAAAATAAGAAGACAAGAGAGCAGAACTTGCTCATTCAATGAAGAATTATTTTTTTATTCAAGGTTCAGTACAAGATGAGGAAATATTTGTCTTTATGCAAATACTATTAAACATATTATTATTTGTTCTTTAAAAATCCAATCTAATCAAAGTGAATACTGTTATAAACAGTGAGAGAAAGTATGAAATTTGGTACAAATTATTTTTTTCTTCCTAGGATTTAGTGTTGACAGTGGTTACAGCCATGGACTTTTAATGACTTGTATGAGATATTGATTCAAATTGCTTTAAACATAGCAAGAAAAACCTGACTATGCTAAAGAAAATTAAATTTAAGCACCATGATTCTTACTGCCAATGGGTGAAAGCTCTTATAGAGCAAAGCAGAAAGTACGTCATCTTTAGGCTTTTCCAAATTTACCAAGTGTTAAATTGTCATTTGTTGCTGCTCTTGCATGCAGTGTCAGAGTTAATTGTAATAGTTTGCTGGGTATACTACAGTAAATCTTGAAATTAAACCCTGTGAAAGGTTTCATTGCTTTGCCAGTAGGTAGCTATTTACTACATAATTCAAATGTATGGCAGACTTTAAAGGCTTTTAATCTTTTTTATAAAAATAGAACCCCACAATCTACAGAGGTGCTTTGCTTGCCTTTGCAGGCTAGGCAGTTCCTTGTTGCACAGTCTTCACTTTTGACAGCTGGTGTTTCCTCTAACTGAGGAAATCATTTGAAGTGTGCCTTTTCTTTTTCCTTTCTTTTTTTTTTTTTTTTTTTTTAATAGGGGAATAAGCATTTTGGCACTCCTAAAGAATGCTGAAAAGAATATAATGTCTGCCCACAGAATAATGCTCTTAACAGCTTTTGCCTCCTACTTTAGAATCTGCCAATATGTTAGGGCCAAACTCTGGTTTTGAATCACCAGAGGAAGACCTTCCAGTAAGGCATAAATTCCTCTATATAGTTGCGGAAGCCACAGCTATCAGCTCCCTGAGACATCCTGGGAAAAAATATTCCTAAGAGTTAAAGTGTTAGATAAATAAAATTGTTCAGTGAACAGTCTTCCTAAAGATGTCAGTCTCTAAGTCACCAGAGGGATTAGAAATATGTAAACTAGCTCTCAACAAGCTACACGGCAGTCTGCAAGATAAACCTAGCTTTGCCCTATAGGCTATGTCTAGACCTATATGAATTGAACGCCCTGCGTCTTGGTGTCTTCCTGCAAATCAGGACCTCTCAGCCACATTTTCCTTGTAGTCATCCTAAGAAAGGCTAGAGTCAGTCTGCATATGATTCCCTTCTGACCGTGCAGTAAATGGATAGTGAATCTGTAGCCTGGCCTTGGAACCACTCCCACACAACAAAGGAACATAGAGATCAAGCTGTCAGTTTAAAAAAAATAAAACATAGTTTTAGTGCCTAATTGGCAGTACTAATTTTAGTCTTATTTGTTATCACTCTAGAGACTAAACTTTACCTTGGCTAGAAACTTTACTTCTGCATGTCTCACTTAAACCCTTGATCTTTGTCTTAAAAACCCCATATGATATCCCTAACTGCTATGATCAAGCATCACCAAAACTGGCTTAAAAATCTACCCACTTATTCCTGTCTCTCGATTGCAGTAAAGTGATGGTAAAAAAATTGTGAGCAAATGTTTCTTTGCTTAGTTTAATGTTCAACTAGTGTGATTGGTCAGAACAACAGGTCATCCTTCAGAAAGACAGTAAGCTACATTAGGGATGCTGCTTAATTTAAACACACCACCATTTTACCAATGCACTCATATGTTTTACGAACTTGATAATGAAGTAGTGCTTTTTCTCCACTGAAAATTTTTGCATAGTAAATGTTTGTCAAACTGTGCATTATAATAGGCTGTGTGTGAAAATTAAATAACCATGTCAAATCATTTATTTACACTGACCACTGTTTTTTTATAACGGGAAGCACACTTGCATGTATTTATTTTTTCTCCATGTATTGAACAACAAACATATATAGAGGAGTTTCAAACATGTTTCAGAAGCAATTCGCTCATCAAAATCTAACTCTGACAGATAATGTTTCATTAGCTAAGATGTCATATCTTGATTGAAGAAGTTTTAGGGATTGAAAGTTTTAGAAAATACCGCAGGATGCATATAAACTCAGGACATCCTCAGTGACTGGAGAGATTCACAAAGGATACTTTTACCCAAGCTGTGGTCCATGCTTGAAGGCTATACTCAGGTTCATTGGATGCTTCAATGTATAGTTATTAAAGTTAAGGGAATACCAGATTTCTTAATGAGCACAAAGAAGATTACAAAGTTAAACTGTAATATGGATAGACAGAAAAAAAAGATCTGCTCTCCTTTACTTTGATGTGATTTGAATTGTAGAAGCTATCTTCTTCAGTTGACCTGTTTTTAGAATCATCTTAATTTTACTTCAGTATTAAATTGTGCATTTTTGCCATACCTGTTTGGCAAAAAAAGTGCTGATGAACTTTTCCAGGGCACCAGATTGCTATCAAAGTGCCAGATGTCATGATTCCAGGCTCAGGAACAGTGAGAACTTTACTCAAAAAAGCTGCAAAAGTTAGGTTGTCAGTTGGTGCCTTGATATCCTAAGTTTGGCCGAGGATTCACTCAGGGCAAACATTGACTCTCTAGTAAAGAAAAGGAAATAAGAGTCAAGACTGGAAATTCGCTTTTGAACCCTCTTAAAAGTAGTTAGTTTACCATCTCAAAAAGAACTATTCATATCTATTGTGAAGAAAGTCGATTGGACAGTGAGTGGAGGGTGTTTCCCAGGGTCTACATAGATATTGGTAAAAAAGAACTCAAAAACTTATGCTGTTTGATTGTTTGAATGGTCCTAAGCACAGTCCTAGACCAAGCTGACAATCACAATCCTAAACTAGTGCTCAGCACAGGTTAGGACCTAGCATAGGCAGGGACCATTTCGAGTAGTTTTGCTGTTGATATCTGAATGTTAACATACCTCTTCTTGGTTAATATTATCTTCCCTCTTTAAATTCCTCTCATGCTTCAAATGAGCAGAGCAGCCTAATAATTTTTTTAGACATCGGGTTTTTTGTAAGTTCCTCTGGAAATACGGACTCTGAGCTAGGAGTCCAGATTTGTACCTAACAGTATGAATATGAGACCATGGGTTGCATGTTTCAGTGTCTAATATAGACCTAATACTTTGATCTCAACGAAGTATTTTTGAAATTAGGCTAAGGCCTTCAGCCACTGGGGTAAAGATAAGAGATTATTTTTTAATTAGGTCTATTCTGTGGTAGTCTGAAAAGTACGATCTGACTGAACATCCAAGCAAAGACACTAATAAAATGTTAAGATAACTGCAAGATACCTTAGCAATCTGATAGAGTAACCAGATCCTCTTACACAGAACATATCACAAACTTGGATGGCTTTTAACTGCATTCAGCTTCTTCTTCTATTATTTGTAAATAATTATTCTTGCCCAGAGAACTCAGTAGAGAAACGCAAGTGGCAATGTGAATGTGTCCTTTAAAACCCATTATGGTGGCATGTAGATTTATTTTAACTGTAACTACTGTGAGCCCTTATCGGCAGGTTTATATATTAAGGAAACAAACAGAATTTTTCTGTGATCACAGTGCAAGCTGTTTCTTAAGTCAGTATAAATGTGAGTATAAACTTGTCGGAAAGCTAAAATGTTACACTAATTAATCCCTAAGAGAATAATTAGTAGAGCTGAAGATATAAAACTTAAACCTCCCAGGTGGGTTTTTTTATAACAGTCTCATAGAACACTAATAAAAGTACTACATTTCTCCTAAGAGCTAATGCACTTGTAAAACGACCAGAGTATAAAACATTTGTGCAATAATCAGGAGATTGAAGCAAGAAGACTATTTAAATAAATACCACTTGTCAAAGGGAATAGACTTTTAGAATGGTTCCCTCCACCTCTCCTCTGTTAATATTTCTAGTTATTATGCTTTATGACTCTGTTTTACAAAACATGATTATTTTTTATTGTTTGTTTTTGAGGCAGAGTGAATTAAATTTGAATTTGGACAGACTTTTTTGCACTAAATTTAAGTGAGGTTTCAAACATGCTCAAAGATTATCTGAGTGGTTCCAAAACTGAGAAAGAAAGTACAGCTGAGAAAAGAAGTACAACAAAGAAGTATAACTGGCCAGAAAAAAAAAAAAAGAAAATGTTTTCATTTGGTCTTTCTTTAAAAAAAAAAAAAAAAAAATCCCAGATTTTTATTTCAATTGAAATTTCCAATTAAAAATTCAAGATTCTTAAAAAAAGGAAAAAAGCAACAGACTAACACAACTATCAGAGGTACTTCCTTTTGGTTTCTGGAATCATCAGAAAAGAAAACATAAAAAAAAATTTCAAATTGGATTTGCAGTTTTTGATTGGAAATATTATTGAGACAATTGCCTCAGAAATACTGTTTTCAAGAGGAATCAATTAAGACAGCATGTGCAAATGGTTTGGATACTTAAACTCATCCAGTGAACCCTTAATATTTGTTTAATCCTTTACAAAAAGCATATCTAAAACTATCAAGGTATCTCAGTAAGCTTCCGTTAACCTGCAGGAAATTTTGTATACTGCTTTTAAACCAATCATATTTTTCAGACCTCATCTTGTTCCTGAGTATGACTGCTCACTGCAGATTTTATCACTGGTAACTGTGCATGCAGAAACATCAGACAAAACAGGGGCCCTAAAGACCTCTATCTTGTTTTGATTATTCTGCAGATACAAATTTGCCTGTGTTTTATTAATTTGCATCAGCAGTTTCTGCAAAAAAGACAGTCTCAGCAATGACATAAAACCTGGTAATTATGGGTATCTGAGTCATATGCTTTCAACGTGAACTGGCCTTCAGCTCCCAGTTTGTGCCTCTGACTAATTACACTGAAACCTGAAGTGGCATGGCATGAGATCATTCTGGATGGTATATGACCTCCATCCCCTTATATGTTATCTCCACATAGACTATGAAACAATATTGTATAGGCATATCTCTAATGAGTGTGGATTTGAGATAGCAGCAGCGATTACTACACAGCACATACAAAGTGTACATATGTTAAAATAGCCTACAATAGTCCTGGGAAGTCAAAGCTTTATACTTCTGTTTACTGATTTGCTCAAGAAGAAAACCAAAAGCAAAACGTGTGACCAGATGCACATATTATATACCATTCCTGAGAGATGACTCTTACAGCAGCTTGGTGCCCGCTAATGCATTAGTATTGATTCATGGTTCTCCTGAATTGCTCTGTAATTTTAAAATGTTTTGATAGCTGTCACACATCAAGGATCTATGTATTACCTGGCAAAGGTGGGTGTAGATTATACAAATAGAAGCTGGCTTTTAAGTTACTTACTCTTCTTTGTAAATGGCTCTTGCTGCTTTTTCATTGAATATCTTAGACATACAGTGTTTAGCCACCAAAAGAAATCCCCTTAGGCCTAAGGAAGTAGGAACGAAGAAGTAAGGGGGTGTTTTTTAATGCCATGAATCTCTAGTGAGCTACTGCTGCATTTTATATCAGCATTGCTTTAGTTTGCACTACTTGGCATGCTTTGGCTAAATATAGGAAAGTTCAAAGTCTGGGGTCATATTATTGCCACAGCAGCAGTAGGAGCAGCAACAGCAGACTATTAAAACTTCCCAGGGTTTGCTGAGAGACTATAGGAGGGAGAAGACCAAACACCTCTTCTTCCTTTTCCAGTCACACTTTGACTAAATCTGTCCTAAGTAATAATAATAATAAATAAATAAATAAATAAAGCTAGTGAGCGTGAAGATTGACTCTTTCCTTCTGGTTATCTGTGCTTTTAACAGAGATGCTGCCTCACAGGATTTTGCCTTGTCACAATCATCTTCCTCGTAGGCTGAGCTTAGACATTTCTTCTCAACAGGCAGTGTAAAGGGTCCCACCTTTTTCTGGGAAGGAGTTTAGGTGAAGAGATAAAAGCTGTGCTGTGTCAGGGCCTTAGAATAAATTTTGACCCATTTTATTTCTGGTACAGATTCAGCCTCTGAAGATGCCAAATGATATAAGGGTTGGTTTGGGCTATTCCACACACTGCATATTGATTCTCTCAATTAAACTCTATCATAAGGGCTCATTCTCTTTTTCTAGTTAGAGCAACATAAAGGACTGCAGCTCTTTCAAAATTGAAGAAAGTAAAAGTCACAGCTATGTTTATTCTTTACCTCCTGCTTCAGAGAACCATGGCCACCTCCAGCCTGTGTATTGAGCATTGTTTTCTCACATTCGATAGTCAAGCATATGGAGGTTAGGATATGCCTCTACCTTTTGTACAACTGTAAGTCTTCACTTACTTGAATATATTAAATTTCACTGTGTAGTAGTATATAATCTCTTCCACAGGATCCTTCTCTTCTCTGTTAAGTATAGCTGTACAAGTGAGCATATAGGTTGCCTATGTGAAAAACAACTCTGTCATTGCTTAACTTAAAAATTATTCAAATTGCCAACATTCATCACAAAATTTTTAACTTTACAATAGTATTTTCTGTACACAGTCTTTATACACCTTTAAACTGCTTTAAAAACGGTGTTTAAAGTGTTATAAATTAGATTTTCTTCACTTATTTAAGACTCACTCCTGCTCTACCCATGTGTTAAGGCGTTTTGGTTAGTCTAAATGGCATGCTGAGGAGCTATAGGAAGATGGAAATTAAGTAACCAATCTCTTATGTTACACCTTCTTCCATCTTCTAAGCACGTAAATTATAATAAGACTACCGTTCACATCAGTTAAGTGGCTGTAATTAGACCTAAGTGAGTGGAAGCAAGCCTAAGTTGCAGTTCCTTATACATTAATACTTAAGTTGGCACACTTTCAAATTTATCTGATCATCACATCTAAGCTTCATATCATTACATCTAGGCATTGCACTAGAGCTACAAAAAAGAATGAATTCTACATGGGTTTTTCAGCAGTGTTTGCCCTGCAATAGAGAAACAGCTCCTCTCCTTCCCACACCCAAGAGGTGTCAGGGGAAAGAATTGTTTTCACAGATTAGCTAGTGATGTGGCCTTGGTGATAGGGTCTAAATATCACTTAATGACCATATTTCAACAGTAAAAAGAAATGCACCATCCCTGGAAGTGTTCAAGGTCAGGTTGGATGGGCTTTGAGCAACCTGGTCTAGTGGAAGGTGTCCCTGCCTGTGTCTGAGGGGTTTGGAACTAGATGATCTTTGAGGTCTCTTGCAAACCAAACCATTCTATGATTCTATAAAATTGTCATGTGTGAAAACACAAGAAGGCGGTTTGTCCTGAAAAAGAATGCCAAGTGTTCTGCATTTCCAGTTGGTGCTACTGATGAGATTTTGCAAAAGCAAACAAATTCTAACTTATGAAGAAAAGCATTGTCCATGTGGACATAAAAGATGTCTTCCTCTTAAGAATATATTTCAAAAAACGGAGAGGAGGACATGGTAGAAATAATATGAGTTTGTGCTCAGTAGGAGGAACTTTTTAATGAAGATCGGGTTCTCTTAACTGTGCTCTCTTGCCCAGGTATCATCAAGAGCATAATTAAAGGTTTTTAATGAACTGACTATCCCACAAATGCATGTTTGATAATGTTTGATATTTTCTGCACAGTTATAACAACACTTACTGCTGCCTTTTGCTATGCTGATGGACTTGTTAGTACATTGTCCTAGAGACAGCCTCAGTGGGCTAAAAGACAGCTCCTCAAAGCATTTATGTTTCTTTTAATTTGGGTCATTACACTCTTCTGGTTTATAGTGTATTCCTACAAATAATTTAATCAGGATGAGCAGATGTGACAATGGTGTGAAGAAAACGGTTA
The DNA here is from genome assembly GCA_026283785.1 of Coracopsis vasa. NCBI lineage: Eukaryota > Metazoa > Chordata > Aves > Psittaciformes > Psittacidae > Coracopsis > Coracopsis vasa. The sequence continues at coordinate 20,700 of JANHGB010054600.1, forward strand.
AAAAATTTATTGATAGTAAAAAGAAATAAATTAATGCAGAGTGATGAAATTTTATTCACAGGAATTGTACTATGTGCTCAAAGATTTGCCAACTCAGCTCATTAGGTGATACCCATGTGATGCACCATTTTTGTTATTCAGCTCTTGCTTCTGTAGAGTTCGGTTTGCTCAGAGAACTTTTGATGTATTCTATGTAAAATGTGAAGGACATGGGCAGCTGTGCATGTCTGTCAGCTCAGGAAACGTTATTTGCCTATGAAAATGTGTGTGTATCTCTCAGGATAGCTTGACACTCTACAGTTTTAAATTTTTTACCTAACATGCTCGTAATTTTAGTTAGCTACCTAAGTCTTTTTTGTATCTCTGTCCAAGCTCTTGGTTCAATATTTGAAAATGCAGCAGTGTATGCACTGACTAAACATAACACTGAATCAGAAACTCAATTTTAAACAAATACAGACATCTTTTCCAGACTGGAATAGCCCCAATTGACTTCAGTCTGTTTTACATTCGTTCTTGAGTGTGCTACTGTCTCAAACACAGAAAAAATATTTCTACAACCAACTTTGTTGAAAAGGTAAATATGTAACTTGAAAAAAAGCCCAAATACAGAATCTTCAAAGTCCACCAAGGCTTATTTAAGTATTAATATTCATTAAAATCTGAATTCTTTTGGACTAATAGTATGTTTATAAACTACAAATTGTCCTAACTCTTTTACAAATATTGAATTTCTCTCAGTGATAGCAGTGTATTCATATTTCTCTGTTGAAACATCTGTCTGAATTTACTAAGACTACTTTTGCTAGGTTCAGGCATTCATATTCTCTTTTAAGCCAGAATCTGTCTGTTGATTTGAAAAGGGCATTTGGATATTTTATTGAGTCAATTATAAGCTAACCAAGTAGTGCTTACCATTTTATGATCTCAAGTTTCTCAAGCTAGTGGTTTATTTCCTTTTGACTCTGATAAGAAAGGGATTTTTATACTTATTGATTGTTACTTGCTTTGTAACATGTATGTCGACTTCCTTGAAATGCAGTGTAAAGAGCACAAGTATGTAGTGGGCACCATGTGATAGGAGATTCAATATTCCAGCTGCCTTTTAAGTTCATGAGGGAGAGAAGAGAACCTCTGAATTCAGCAGACCCAGAGGTCTCAAATAGCTGTTAATGAAAACTGATACAAACAATTAAAATTAACTATGCTCCAAGTAGTGAGGTATATGACCACAGGTTAGTCAGGAAATGGATGATTGTATATTTTAAAAGCTTCCCTTTAGTTTCCATCACTGTAGTCTGGTTTCAAATTGAAGTAACTCTATTGTCTTGAGTTGAATAACATGTGATTTTCACTGGTGAAGTCTAACCTGGATGAATATCACAAATAACATCTCAACAGTCCAGTGCTCTGGTAATGTAAATGGGAACCTTCTCTGTGACAGTGCAGCTGCAGCACTGTACAACAGTGCTTAAAGCTATGACATTTATTTGCCTATGAAACTCATGCAATTATCTTGCTTAAAAAGCAGAGTATTTTCTATACCGCTTTCCTTCTTCTTTTGCTACAGCACAAGTTCAGAAATTCCTAATAACACAGAGCCATTTCTAGAAACAATACAGTGCTTTGGAAACTGGGATCTAGGCAGCACACGTTTTAAGAGAAATAAATGATTCCACTTTTCATATATATTTGCAAATACGTATCCTAAGAAGAGAGCAAGAGGAAGGGCGAGAGATAATGTCTTCCAGATGACAGGTTTCTGGGGGGAAACTGAAGTCTAAAGCAAGAGAAAATTTTCATTAACATTCAGATTGCATGTCATTTTGATTCACACTCCCTAAGCAAGCTAATTTGGGCTGCAGCCAACCTTCTTACAGTGTGATGACAACACAACAAGCTTCACCGCCTCTCTTTCATTGCTGATGATTCCTTGAGTGACAGCCATGGTCTCTAAGCTCAGCACGACACTTCGCCCTGCAGCAACCTGCAGTGTCAGATCTGCCTCTGTCCTTGGCCCCTGCTGAGCTTTCTGCTGCAAGGACACTCCACCACATAAGGACAAGAGCAACAAAGGGAAAGGTCTGCTCAAGACTGCACTTGGAGAATGGTATGTTTTCTGTGCATATTGCTGTGGTATAATAGCAACAGTGGGTCATTTGACTTCCTCTCAGTGCCTCCACCACTTCACACTGAACAAAAAGGAACAAAAGAAGCAAAGTTCACGTCAGCACTGGCTTCTTTGTCAAAATAATAACTGTGACGTGCTTCCCTCACAAATGTTTTCAGTAATCTATGGTCTTAACTTCTATAAAAGATTTTAGTCAACATGGCCTTGATGGAGCTATGGAAACTTAATGCTGACCAAATATTGCAAATTGTTAAGGATTTGTTTCAAGCTTTGATCACATGGAAAATACCTTTCTCACTTGCTTTTGTGTATAGCTGCTGTAATGTCTGTTTCAAGATCTTCCCTCTGTGATAGCAATTTAGTCTGAGGCTTGTTCAGCTATGTCTAGAATAGTTATCCTGATAATTCTTAAGCTCGTGTTTATAAAAGGCAGGGAAGGTTTCGGAAATCCTAAACATATCATTGCTCGTTTTCATTTCCCTTTTGAGAAAACCTGGACATAATCTTATCAGGTTTGGCAAATTTAAACTTATGTGCTGGTTATGAAGAACTCTACATAACTATCCCTGAAGGGACTGAGTCTTATTGGAGGGCTGCTGCAATACCCTTAAAGATAATGGAAATGCATGCGCTGTTAATGATGTTTGGATTGATTATATATGTATATATATGTACAATGTCTCCCCCCAACTCCATGAATTTCAGTGGAATATTGCAAATATGAAAAAACATAGTCTCTAAAACTGCACACTGTATGCTATATCAATTGTTATGTGGGCTAGATGCCTGCTTGAACATTTTGAGCACTGTATTAAAAATTCTAGTGACAAGAGCAGAGACTTGACTAGAGCTCCAGCACAGGAAGGATAAGACAGGAAAAGATACATACTCATAGTACCTGAAAAGGTGAAAAATATTTGTTTAAATGTCTTCTTAAAGTTCACATTGGTTGGGGTCCCTTTGAGGCACACATGTGACTTGTGCATTAGTAAACCAAACAGCCCTTAGGCTTATTTTCTCTTCCCAATAATAATTACTTTACTACCACAATCCATCCTATTTTAGCTTCCACAATATAGGACATCTTCATATCCAAGGAATCATCCTTGGGCCATGCTTAACTCACCATATATGCCAAGTAATTGTCTGAGGGGGTATAAGTAGTCCAAAAAACTAAGATGCCAGTCTAATAATTTAGGTGTGCAGATGATTGAATTCTAGTACTCTTATGGCTCTTAACACTAAGGAATTTCTCCATACGTATGTGTGTGTATATGCATATATCCAAATGTATAGAGACATGTACCTATGTAAAGATGAAATCAGTAAAGAAAATAAAAAAGAACCTCAGACAAGGTGAGGACAAAGTGCATGTCTTGGTTGAGTGTGATGTATAAGGGATCTTTTCTACTTGTTAGGAAGCAAAAGCCCTTCCATGCCTGTGGAAGCATCACAAGCCTCTGATGTGCTGTCAATAATAGGTAGACAACTAGACTGTTTTTTCATTTGGCTGCTGTTACTATGAATTTCCCTAACAACATCAGTGGTTTTACAATTTATAGGCCTCTTCAGAAGCAGTGTCTGCTTGGTTATAAATGCAACAGATAGAGTATTATGTAGAACAGCCACATGAACTATCTGGGAGGTCCATTGAGAAGAGCTGAGGACTTGTATTTAAGTACAAAAAAAACCTTGAACACTGACTTCGTTTGTAAATGTAGGCAGGTGAAAGAGCAGTAGAGACTCATCAGATGATGTTTATGCCATGTGGAGCACAATCATGTTTCAAAGCCTTTGCTTTTCTAAGTAAGAGTGTGATGCTGTCTTTCTGCTGCTTTTGCTTCTTTTATATCTGGCATTAACAGTAGGATGTTTTAGCATTATACCTGGCATAAGAAGCAAAAGTGGAGCAGCTCCAGTGTCAACATCCAGAGGCAGATCAGCCCTGAGAACTGATACAATTTACAGTCCGTTCCAGCACCAGGCATGATCCGTGGAGCAGCTGATTATACATTATAATTCAGTTATAAAATACAACCCATAAAAATATTCTGTTAATAATAAATGAAAGATTTTTTATGCATGTAATAGAAGAAATCTTTTTTTTTTATTTGCAGTTGAGGAGGGAAGCTTAGCAAGGAGTAGGCTGGACAATTCTAGTGTTCCTAGGCAAGGTCATGATTTTTCCGTGTATAATACCTGCTAGGTAAAAGTGGCTGTTCTTACTACAACTGACCCTGACAACCTTTGCTGTGCAGTTTTCTTACTTAGAATTGGGAGTTTAATTTTGCAGCTTCTTTCATTTCCTTTTTTGTTACAAATATGCATAAGCAATTTCTGTGTGCACAAGAATTTTAGCATAATAAAAGCACTAGGGTGAATTTCTGGATACTGGAACAGAGCACTGATTTCATCCATTTCATATCAGGATTTAAAATGTGGATTACTTAAAAATATATATATTAAGTATGACCTACTTTTTAATCTTCAATATTCCGGTTTTGTTTTCTTACTGCATGGGGAGCTTCAAGGTCTGCTTCCTCCTTACTCAGGTTGCTGTAATTGGCAAAAGGAAATAATGTTAATTTGCAGTAGGCAACATCCCTCAATAAACTATGCAAGGGCTGGGAACTGCCAAGTCCTCAGCTAAGTCCTCAGTTTAAGTTTTGATGGTGATCCTCTCTTAGAATGGTTGGTAAGCTTTTCTGAATCTATTTGCAAGCATGAGGTTTCACATGGATATATTTGCAACTGTGCTAACAAAAACTGACTTTGGGTAATGCTGGCCATGCTCAACCTCCTCTCAAACTGAAAATGCGCAGAATCTGATTTACTATTATCTCAAAATAGAAGCAGCTTTCATAAGTCTTACAGAAAATTATTATGGTATGTATGAGACAAGTACTAGAATTATTGAGATAGGAAATTAATATTGGCAGTCCTTTACATTCTTATTAAAAGTGAAACAGAAGTAATAACCAAAATTTATAATGTGTGACTAGAAGAAAGAAAACAGTGACCAAGATTAAAGACAGTGATAAGTATTTAAGATGATGAAATACTGAATAAAACTGAAAAGGAAAAGAGAAGAAAGATTGCTACTACTGAATGTAATGTGAAAGCAAAGTTAGGCAAAAAATTGTGTGCAGGTCTGAGATGTGTCTTAGACATTTAAATAACAGGAAGATAGTACCTTTTAACAAAATTTAGGCCAGTACATTTTTAAGCACAATGAATGATATCACTTTTCTGTAAAGACTGAGTGGCTGTTACTGATATTCTTGAATACATAGTGTCAGTAGCTGATGGGATGTTATTTCTCCTTTGCTGGAAAATTACCACGGAATGGTAGTCTTTACTAATAATGAACAGATGGAGAAAATATTTTTGGAAGTTAGTTTGAGGTTTTGAAAAAATACAGCCAAGATGTCTCTGTGTCATGAGATCTGAGGTTTACTGGTGTAGACACTTGAGAGAAACAAATTTTAAATTCACATATACAAACATTTGTTGAAACCCTATCTTAAAGTCTTAAAGAATCCCAGATGACCACATATACATGCTTAGTATGATCATATATGTATTTGAGATATAATTTCATTACTTTCCTTGAAACCAGTACTAGTTTCAGAGAAGGGAAAAGAACTCCTTGCCTTGTTCCTGAGCTTCACAACGTGTTTGTTGCCAGCCCACCTTTCTGTGTCTTATATATATGCCCTGGTTGCTTCCACATATCTGATTTCTGGAAAAAACAAATGTTCAGAAGCTTTCTAAGAGGATGTGCTACAGATAAAGCAAATGGGATTTGAAGGAAACCTGAACCCAGGTAATTCAAGTTGTCCTTAAAGTCTGTAAGACAAGTGGAGTCAGGTCTAAGGGACATGCTGAACCCCAACTCTCTTCCCAGAATTTGTTACTTCAGAAAAGATCTCTTCTGGGGCAGTGGTGCACTTTTGTGCAATGACATTAGTGTTGTGTAAATGGCTGTCACTTTTGCAAAAAAAAAAAAAAAAAATTATTCAGCTTAAAGAATGTTTACCAAATATCCTTAATGAGCCTGAATCCATAAAATTGAAATATAACAACAATGTAGATGAATATTTTTAAGCAGTTACCATGTATATGTAAAGAATACCTGTGAATCTTCTCTAAAAGAGAACTGGGTGCCAGATATGCTGTGTACATTGTCTGAAGACATTCTTCACTTTTTATTCTGACTTTTTACTGTCTGTAAATTTTGTGAATTTTAGAAGTATCATACCTAAAACCATCATTAACAGTAGTTGGTACACAGGATGGTATAAATAAAAGTATTGAGAAAGCTTTCTTCATTTGTTTGGTTTTGTTTTGTTTGGGTGTTTTTTTGTCTGAAACAGTAACTAGCTAGTTGGGCTGCAGTGCTTTTGGATTTTATATGGCGATAGTGAGAACAGCTTGTTCTTAGCCTTTCATTGCACTACTGTCAGTACTGTTCACCACATGAGAGCACTATCAGCCTTATTTCACAGTTCTGTTGTTGATGAGTGTTATGTGACTCATGGTTCAGAAAGAGTGATGTCTACTGTTAACCTCATCTACTCTTCTAGATGCTCATTGAACAAAGACTTTATTTGAATCTATGGTTGACTGGAGCAAGTCAAGAAATGAAGTTAAAGCTTTGTGGTGCCTCAGAAGTGAAATGGTGTTTCCTCTAGATGTATTACTAGCTCTAGCTCCCATAGATGCTTTTTCTTCCATATAAGGATCTCTGCAGTGAAAAATACAAGGTTTAACTATCATGGTGAGATATAAAGCCTAATACAGGACATATGCTGAACAGGAAAGAGGTTGCACTGTAGCACATATATTTAAATAAACTGAGAGTTCATTCTTGTGAAACTACTGTTGGTTGGAGCTGCACGATAACAACATATGTAACCATCAAAGCACTTCTCAGCTTGCTCATTCTGACACAGGGTATGTGGCAAATATACAATCTGGTCCATAGTAAAAGGCAATGTATTTGCTAGGGTGCAGACATAGCAGTTTGGTTATGACTGCATGCTTCATTGTTCAGAGAAGAAATGTGTCAAGTATGATTGCATTCCTTATGCCTACTGCAATGCTTTCAATGCTTGAAATATATTTGCTTCTTTTTTTCAGTCTTATAATAGATTTTTTTTTAATTTTAGTATATAACACAGAAAAGCGCATACATTAATAATATCCCTAACATGTTTTTCTCTTTGTGTCATTATAGCTACCAGTGAATTTCAAAACAGACAGCTGTGCATTATCAGAGGAGAGACAGGAATAGAAAAGCCTAGGCATTTACAGGGCATGATACTGCAGTTCCCTGGTAATTAGCAATCAGAATTCTTCATTTGGATGATGAAAAATCTAACTCACAAAGATCCTGGAAAAGCGACTGTGTTGGACTCTCATGCATCTTCTGTGCCAATAAAGCTGTATTTTGTTTTAATCTCTACTTTTCTTTAGCAGAGATCCTGAATTTGTAATTATTGCTTGTGCTTTCTACTTTTATGACTGAGATAGGTAAAAGTCATGTCTTGCATATATGCAAGTGGTAAAGATGAATTTGACTAGGACATATCAGAGAGAACATGAGGGAATATGTGTGTGCTGAATGAATGGAAGCAAACAGATTATCTGAACTTGAAAACAATGTGTCAGTGCCCTAAGGGAGGAATTAGGACCCTCATTTGATGCACATACTTTGGTGAGATTACCAGAATTTCTTCAGTGTTTATGTCAGCACCTTGAGATTGATAGTTTGCTTGCTCTCTCTTGTTCCAGTAAAATTATACTAATAGTAATTCTGACTTCTTGAAAGCCCTGTTTTCTGGAGGTACAACCTCATGAGAGCTTATAACACAGGCACGTTTATTTTTTCCTATAAATCAGGAAGTGATTGGCCTAATTTTATAGTTTTATGGTTTAATTTTATGGTTTAGGTTGTATCACCTCAAGTTTGCCTATTTTATCTATTTATTCATTTTCTACAAATGGCACTGCAATTCATCCAGTATGCAAACTAAAGGAAAACAAATATACGTGCCTTCCTATTTTTTTTTCCCCATAAACTTGTCCCTCTTTCTGGTACTACCTCTTGCTTTTTGGGAGAAGCCTGTGCTGGAAATGTCATTTTTAATTCTTCCTCAAGCATAAAACTCATCTGTTTGAATGTTTTGCTCAGCAGAATATGTCTTAGACCTCAAGAGTTAGGAGCTGTGATCTTGTTCTTTTCAGACCCAGGTGATGGAGGAACACTTTAAATCTATCCAGAGAGGGTCAGTGGTCTGCCAAAGGAGGAGAGAGAGAGTTAAGGAAATAGGCCCCATATTGCTTGCTTGCAGGCTCTGAAGGATCTACAGAAATATCCACTCAGGAGATAAAGCAAGATAATCCTCACATAATCCTCCTGAGAGGATATGTGGTCAGTACTAGGGAAAGGAGAGGGATTTAGTAGCTTGATAGCTCTTGTTTCTCTGAACATTGCCATCTTGGAGAGTCTGTAAAGGACTAACTTAACTTAATCAATCCTCTTCCTTCTACGGTGCTGCAGTAATGCTTGGCTCTTTGCTTAGGGCTGTGCTGAAAGCTACAGTCTCAATCTCAGGAAGCTTCATAATAGATTTCTCTAACAGGAATATAATCTTTCTTTCTAAGAAACCACTCACAAATTCAGGAGAATGTCCTGAAGGTTTGGAAAGCTTCATTTCTAAAGATTTTCCTGTTTTGCTACAGTATATTAAGGAATATCAGGGTGGGAGGTTCAGGCTATAGAATAAAAGTTTGTAAGCTCAGAGTGGATTAAAACCTGATTGGTAGTAAATGAGTCCAGAAAGGAAGAGAGAAAAAACCCAAGCCAAAACAAAACATATAAACTATTTCTTAACATTTAAGGTCAGTAGCAATAATAACTCAGTAGGAGTCTTGTTTAGTTTCAGCTTCCACTTGCTCAGAATCTGTGTCTAATCAGTGGCTAACATTGCTAAGCACTGGAAACCTCATTTGCAACAACACAGCTGCAAAGGGGCTGGTACAAAAGACAAGCTCAGAAGACAATGGAGTTTATGCTTTGGCTTTCTTTTGGGTTGTTGGATTACTTTACATAAATCTGGTATTCAGGTCACAATTTGTTAATGGTGATAGCAATAAAAAAACCACAAAAGAAGCCATTTTTTATCTATGGCACTGAGGAAAGATGTTCCAGGTAAGCAGAAAGCAAATTTGCAGCCAGAAAGGTTACTGTAAGTATATGGTTCCTGAAATAGTGTAACACTCTTTACTCCTTTCTTGCTGATTATGTGGAGCTCTACAACCAATAAGACTGAAATTGCCCTTCTTTTCTGCTAGGGTCCGCACCTTAATGCCTTAATTCCTCATCTGAAGTAAATTCACACACTAGTATAGAGATTTGCACAACGGAAGCACAGATTATTGAACACTGCTGTGTGTCCTTGATCACCACTTAGTTCCAAGTTTCAAATGCATAGATAATAGTCAGGTAAAGCATTGTACCAATTTTATCTGGGATGAAATTAGTTTCCTTCATAGTGAATTCTATGCTTCTATTATTTTGAACTTCTGACCTAAGCAGTGTTGATAACACAAGGATTTTCTGTTGTTGCTGAGCAGTGCTTACATGGGGTCATGGACTTTTCTGTCTCTCACACTACCCTGCCAGCAAGTAGGCTGAAGGGTACACAAGAGTCTGTGAGGGAACAAAACTGGGAAAGCTGATCTCAACTGACCCAAGGGATATTCCATCCCATATGATGTCATGCTCAGCAATAAAAGCTGGGGGGAGATAGAGAAAGCGGGGACATTCAGGGTTGTGACATTTGTCTTTCCAAGTCACTGTTACAAGTGATGGAGACCTGCTGTCTTGGAGATGGCTGAACACCTTCCTGCTGGTGGGCAGTAGTAAATGAATTCCTTGTTTTGCTTTGCTTCCATGCACAGCTTTTGCTATATGTATTATATTGCTTTTATCTCAGTCCCCAAGTTTTTTCACTTTTATATTTCTGTAAAAAAAAAAAAAAAAAAAAAAGAGCTAGTTTTACTATAGTAAGCCTCTTTGGTTGCTTTTATTTCAATGGCTCTTTGCTATCCTGGATCTATTCTCATGGTGAAATGTTCCAAGGTGTTGCAGGTAGGAAGAGATCAGAGCTGGAGGTGATTTGTACTGAATGACAGCTGTTTGTTAATTCTGCCTCTGAAATACTAGTGCCTCAAACTTGCACTTTGTATTTGTATTTGTATTTTTCATTACTGCTGGTCAGCCTCAACACTTGGGCAAGAATGTCCAAGCACAAGGGTGAGAGCATGGTTGTTGGATTGGCAGTAGTGAGATGGCAAGCCCAAAAGTTTTTGCTATCTCTGTGTGGTCTTTAGTCTTTTTCTACCTCTTCCCCAGGGTGCTTAGGCTCGATTCCAGAAATCTGTCTCTCTGAAGGGTGATCTGGGAATCATCCCCCGATGCCTTTGTGGTCCTATTCCTCTTATTGGGCTTTTTGGTAATATGCCAAAACTAGTTGTTTCTCAGAGTGGCATTCCTCTGGTGCAGGTACCTGTAGCCTTGCCTGGAATATAGCTCCACAAGGGCATAATGGCACAGATCTTCAAAGGGAGTCTCTAAAGACTCACACAAGCAGTACCAGCATAAGCTAGATTTGGTCTGACAAAAGAAATCAATAAAGTTCATGAAGGATTATTTATCAGTACAAAAATATATTTATAAATTTGACATATAGTGATTGAAAACTCCAGTGAAGGAGTTTTCAGTGGATGTGCTCATTGTCTCAGATCTCTTTTCCACAGCTGCCCTGCCACAACTACAGTTCACTGAGCCTCAGGGTATAGATGAATAGAGATTCTTTCCTGAATATGTTTGAGAACGACACACATATGAGGGATATATTACTGAAAGGAAGCTGAGAAGTTTGGTTTTCATATAGACCAGTTAGCTGCTTAAACTCACATTTCTAAAGGAAAACATCTCTTGAAGTTGCCTACTTAAGAAAAATAAATAGGATATCTGATATTATTTTAAAGAGGTAAAGGGCTGCATCTTTGGTCAAGATGTACCTGAGATGCAAAAGTAATTAACCGTATAACCATTAGATCACTACATTTTGCAGTATTAGCACACTTCTTTCTCAAAAAGCATCACATTCATCATTCCTTCACAAGGGAGCACCCCAGTGGCTGTGAGGAAACACAATGTGACCATCGCTGCAATTCTTAATTATGAGCTGAAAGAAAACGGAATAGTGAGGAAAATTCTAATTCTAGATGCTCTTCTCAAATTGCTATAACTCTCAAACACAGCTCTGACATGAGCACATGGGCTTGCATGTCTTCAAGGAAATGTCCTTTCACCACATGACCCAGTCTTAATTATTCTAATTCCTTCTCCCCCCCTCAGAACCAACTGTGAATGAAATGTCTTCATAAAAGTACTTTCACTATGGGTTGACTTGGGCTGATAATTTATTGGTCTGAAAAAGGATAGAGACAGACAGAAATCAATATATACATTCCATCAGACGTTCAGATACTCTGTGCCACTAATGAAATTTGGTTTAAAAAAAAGCCCAGTATGCCCATTAAACGTACAGTCTGCCCTGATCCTGCTTAGAGGGAGCATATATCAGACATCCTAACCTAAAGACTACCTTTTTGCATCAGACTTATTATACATGGCCATATGTCTTTTGATGGTGCCTGGTTCAGCATCTGTCAGGTGGACAAAAATCTTCACATCAAACAGATATGAGATAATTTGATCTTTTTCTCACAAACTAATAATTACAAAATAAGTCAGAAAATTTTATATTCCTGATAGGATTTTTAAATAACATTAATGTTTTCAATCTGTACTTTTGCAACACAGGCCATTCTTTCTAACAGTATAAATCTCTAATGCCTCCTTAAAGGTTGTTAAATCCCTGGCCTTTTCACTATCCTGTGGCAATGAGTCAAATGCAAGTTCAAATCCACAAGCTCAGGAATAGTGGGAGTTGAAAGAACAGGCAGAAAAAAGATGAAAAAGAACATCACATAATATAATTCCTTCATTAGCGCATATCTATTTCCTTATTTAATAAATGGGTAAAAAGTTACAGGAACAAAATTGCCAAAATGACTTGTTCTGCTAGATATTGGGTCTGCAGGTAACAATTATTTATGAAAAGATTGAAATGTCTTTATGAGTTCCATAGGTTTTGCTAGTCCACTTAAACAGCAAATGCTAGTCACTGTCCTAATGTAGTCATTTTAGGGTCTATTAGACTTTCTATACCAGTGAAACAAGTCTTCAAGCCTTGTTGTAGTCATGGGAGCTTTTTGGAGTAATACAAAGTACGGATACAAAGTTTGCCCATAACACATCTTTAGGAATAAACCATAATTTTAAAATTAAATAAAAGATAATAAGTGAAAATAAAATTAAATGGGTGAAAACCAGAAGCAGTTACAGTATCCCTTATTGTTTTGAAATTCTTCTATTACTTTAAAGTGAACTGTAGATTTGCCCAGAACTCCAAAACAACTGCTCATATACTTTACTAATTATTTAAGCCATTTCACATTTTTTAAATTACTTATACCCATAAATATGCAAAGCATTGATGGACACAGTGTTAGAGGCTGAAGACAAGTAGATCGTCATACAGCTAAACAGTAAAATAAGACTTTGCTTCCAGGGAAAATATGTAATTTTTGATGTTTATTTAAAACTTTTATGTTGTTATACTAGCACAAAAGTAAATTACCAGTCATTTTCTTATCTTAGACATACAACTCTGCCTTAAAATGCTTAAAATATAAACAGGAAAATGAGACATGTGCTACATATTACAAAAACATCTTATCTAGTAGCAAAACCTGATGTAACTGGCCAGAAGGCTGGAACAAAGATCAAAAAGCAGAATGTAAAATAAAATACAAGAAGTTTTCTCTCTCATCATGCTGTGTATAGGATCAATGGTTTAGTAATCCAAAGTTCAGACTTGCGGTCTTAGATCTCAAGTTTCACTTCAGCTGCAATTTAAATTCTAGTAGTGCACTCTGGCAGGGATGAAGGCCAACAGCATCCTAAGCTGCATCAGTATCATCAGAGGCAGTAGACTGAGGGTAAAGTTTCCCCCTCTTTTAGTTGCCACTTGTTAGACTGCATCTACAAACTGTTTTGGGACTCCAGCTCAAGAAGATCACTGAAAGAATGGGGTTTAACCAAGATCATCAAGAGGCTGGAGAACTTACCCTGTGAGAAGAGGCTGAGAGATCCTGTCTTGTGCAACCTGGAGAAGAGAGGACTTTGGGAGAACCTAACAGCAGCTCCCCAGTGCCTCGGGGAAGTTATCAAGGAGATATGTATTTAGTGATGTGTGTAAAAGAACAAGAGACAGTTATCAGAAACTTAAATAAGGGGATGTCCTGAGTGTAAGCACAGAAAGGTGTTCACTATGAGGATAATTACACAAAGGACCAAGCAATCCAAGAAGCTCCAGGATCTCTGTTTTGAGAGGTCTCCAGAACATGACTAAAGAAAGCTCTAGGCAGCATGGTATGAATTTGGTGCTGACCTCCCCTAGAAGAGACACTTGAACTAGATGATGTCCCAGTGTCCCTTCCAACATGGATTATCCTCTGATTGTGTGCTTCTAGAATCTGCTGCTTCTTTCAGGATTGCTGAAAAATATGCTGTTGCATTTCGCATAATAATTCTTCAGTGCACCAAGTCCCTGGAGTAAGGAACAGAATTCCCACAGTCTCTTGGCATTGCTCCATAGCCTTCAGTGAGTGGGACAGTTCTTGTAAAAAAACATATTATGATAATTATGTAATTGAAGTCTGTGTCTTAAAGCAGACTTTCACGTTGATTTGCATAAGAAATCATGGTTCTTCTTCACTTCCTAACTTCAGCCAGCATCATTGTGTCACTTTAATATTGTTATTTAATGTCATCTTCTTGTGTTTAATTTCTATGTTGTTGAAACAGAAAAGCCTAAGATCAGATATTATGGAATCCCCTTAGTGAATTGCAATTTGCGGGAGTCCATCAGTTTCCTAGCACAGACCTTTGTCACTTCAGCTAATTAAAAGGGTTGTTTTGCTGACAGCCACTAGGAGGTGATGACACTGCCTTTGCCATTGGGTTTTAACAGTGCTTTGCTGAGAGCAGAGAAACGACACTTGGAGCAGCAATAAATCTCACACTTGCCAACTGCTAAAACCATATGTCAGAAACCTGGTAGCATTAGTTTAATGAGAATAGGATTTTCACAGCCTAACAGGATTTTAAACACTATATTTTCCTAACTTCAGTTTTGGAAATAGTGGGCTGATTTTTGCTGAAAACTGTCAGTAATACTCCGTTTAAGGTTTCCTGGGAAATCTTTGAATACTTGAAGTCCAAAAAGTAGAAACAAATTCACAGGATGAACAAATTTTAGGTAGTATAAGCAAAACTGACTCCACCTTTAACTTAAATAGTTAAACAGATGATGTCCAGAAGATGAAATTCAGTAATATGCAGTGTTTCAGAGTTTTGCACCATTTAAATATCTGCATGAACACTGTAGGACAGTTCTCTGCTGTGGGTTTTACATCTACTCTTGACCATTTCCATTGTTAATGTTAATTACAAGATTTCTTTTCACTGACACACTGTGTCTATACTGGGTTAGGACTTGATTATGATAAGTGTTTTACAGTCCTAAAGTAAGGCATTAGATGAAAGAAGGTGAGAATATAGGGGCGTAACAGAGGATAACAATAGAATGTGAACATTTCTTTTAGAGATTATCTCAATAGAGAGATATACAGTCTCAGTGGATGAATTTTTGTCCTACTTAGAGCATTGTCAGTGGAATAGTTCTTGTCCTAATCAGGAACTGTGGCATACAGGTGTTTTGTTAGACAGGTTGTAAAGGATACACAATGTCTAATAAAGTCACCAGAGACCAGACAATGTACTGATGATGATGCTAGTGCTCTTTCCAGTGCTGCCTTATGCATTGAAAATTGAGGTTTATCCCTCTGATAAATATAATCCTAAATATATAACTGTAACCTTTGAACACCTATGTTAACATACAACACACTTGCATTTGATGCCAAGAAAACATAAAGAGCCTTACAAGAAGAGTGTTACTAGTCACCTGCAGAATATTAATGCAAATATTTATGTTGTGCTAATGACTATAAGTGTTGAGTGGTTTATATGCTGACCACTTGGACCTAGTTATAAAAGCTGTTATGTGCCTGTATTTCGATTTAGGAAGAATGTAGGTACCTCACAGTAACAGGAAAAAAACCTCCAAGTATTAAAATTCGTCCAATGTCCATAATGATAGCATATTTCATTACATGGTTTCTATAAGCAGAATTAAGTCTTGGTGAGCCATGGTACTGGGTGGGGTGGGAAAGAGGCAGTGTTTGTCTTCTATTTAAGGCTACCTGAGATTTTCCAAGTAGATCTCCCTACAGCTAAGCTCTCCAATAACCCAATCTACTCAGAGCTTACTTAACATACATTAATAATGATAATTTCAGCAATTGCAGCAGTGGGAAAACTGAATAGTAATATATGCCAGGGAGAATGGATTCATGCCCTTTTTCATCCTGAGTACAATTATCCTACAGCTACCACTGTCCTCCACAGTGCTTACACTACTGAGTCACAGGTAGCACTAGTGACAGTAATTCTTTGTTCATTTGTACCATTATTGCTACAAATCAGAGAAGATTTATTTTGCAGGAGATTGCAACAGTAAACAGAGGGAATGCAGTTTTGCAGGCTACTGGTACCAAGCTGAGGAGTCCTGGATTCACAAGGATTCTTTTATTTAAATTTTACAGAAAGTTTCTGACATGGAAAGAAGCAATTACCTAGTTAAAGAAGCTTTCCACAGGAAATACTACTTGTGTGTCTCTATTATTTTCTCTGGTCTTCTTTCTCAGTGCACTTTGTTTCTTCTTGCCTTATTTACCTTTTTCTTTCCCCTCATTCCTCCTCCCCCTGTTTGTGTCGGATACTCATTTTTTATAAGGTTTGAGGCTCTAATCTAATAATAGATACTGCCATCTAAGTCTGGCATTGAGAATGCTACTAATTCATTTCTAACATCACTACTGCATTACTACTCATGGTTAGCTTTCTTCCCTTGCCATATTCATACTGTGCTGGGTTAAGAAAGGAGAATAGGTAGGATGGACCCAACAGAACAAATTTGTCTTTATCCTAATAGTGTTGCAGAGAATGTAATCCATCTGACCCAATGTATGTGGCAGGGATGGAAACATGTTAGGGAGGCAGCATTTAGTACAGGAAGGCTGTGGCCTTGAAAACATGGCTCACAGAGATTAGAATCCCATATCCCATGTTCTGACTTGCTACTCATCAGATTAGGACATTTCCAGAGCTTACACATTATAGAGTGGCAAAACACATGAGAAATAAATATTTCAGATAGAGTCATTGATCATGGCTTCGAATATGGTTACATGGAAAACAGTCAGCTTCTGAACAAGAATGAAAGAACTGAGGTAGACTTCTTTAATTCATTAAAATCCAAGAATGTTGTGTCACCTAGCCTCTTTTTGTTTCCGACGTTATCTCTCAAATTATCTTTGAAATTTTGTCATGCGTTCCTTATTTTGAGATGTGATTCCCCTGATTCTCCTCTCCTGGCCCCCTCCTCCCGATTTCTCAGAGCTACATCACATCAATAAAACTGCTGCTTGGCCTTCTGTCTTGATGTTGAGACCTATGGGAAAACAGTAAATCGCCTACTATGACAGCAGACCATTCAGCTAACATAGGCAAAACCTTAGGTGACATAAATCCAGCATACCTATCTTCTGAAACCTGATCTGGCTCACATCCATCAAAGATGATGTGTAGAGAGTGTGGTCCTGCAGACAGATGTGTCCAAGCTGGTGGAATAATTTAAGGAATGATTCTTCTGAGACAAATGACATCAAGGGCTGAATGAGAAACAATATGTTGTAGTATTGTAGAAGGCAGAAAACGAACTGGGAGCCATTTTTATAGTGAATTCTGTGAGACTCTAATAGCAACAAAAGCCTGAGAAATATGAAGTGGAAGTAGGTCAGTCTTTTTACTGGAACTAATACAGTCAGAGGCATCACTGGGGATGTGTCTAGAACTCAGGGTCCAGGGCAGAATCCAAACAAGAAAAAGTATTTAAACAAATTTCCACACTGAAGTTGATTTAGAAAATGCTACCTGGACTATCTAGCATCCAGAAAACTTGCCTTTACTGTGAAAGACTGAGGAAATGCAGTCTATTTAATTTATCCTCCTGGGATTTGAAAAGTAACTTATTAATGGTCTACAGGTGTTTTCTCTCCTGTCAGAAATCTTCCCTCTTCTTGCCATTTAAGTATTCAGCCTAGGAAATTGAAAGTGTTTGTGTCTAAGTAGAAAAAATGCTTCTGATATAGGACATCTTTTTAAAACAGGAAAGTAATAAGGCCAAGTCTCACAGCTGGTTATTAGAACCTAGACAGAATTCAAATTGAGATAACTTCAAGTAACTACAAAGTAATGTTTTTCAACCAAGATTGACTCTCAGTCATGATTTCTTAAAATGTTCTAAGTAAACCAGAGGTAATATAGGATCACTAAGCCAAATCTCAGATGGTTAAAGAATGACATGTTAATGTCAGTATTGCAAATACGTAAGTGGTAGATGTTTAATTTGTTAATTTCTATTTACTATATCAAAATACAACGTAGTACCACCAGTTAGCTATCAACAGACCATTATCTACCACTGCCTGCCAGTCACCCACACGTGGACCCTTGAAATCCTTCCCATTAAAGCATCAGCAAGTATTATAGAAGTAGTGTATAGCAGCAGAGGAGTCAAAGTCCTGTATCATCTCGAGTCAATGGTCAGATGGACACTGAAGCTGACAGCCTCACCCACTGTGATTGGCAGACAGTTGTTATTTACATACAGCTCGTTTCTGTGTGGTAAAAAATCTGATATGTGGTTGTGAGGGTCTTATAGTGGCTCAGTTGTTAAGCAATAGGTTTTTCTTTGATGCAGATAATAAACAGCTGTTTACACAGCATGTTTGCACATGCTCTAATAGGATCACTTTGCTTATTTGTTTTCTTTTTCCAACTAGGTACACTGTGTTAACATCTGTCAAACAACAAATAGCAATACCTGAAAGGAATGAATATTAATGTAGATGTTGTTTTCATCATGGGAAACACATGAAAGTAAAACTCACAGAAACTTTTATATTTTATTATCTTTTCTCATTGGAGGGTGATTACCTATACCTTACATGATTTCTTCACCTATATGTACTTATGAGAGGTTTTATCCCTTAACTCAAAAGCAGACTTAGCATGAGTAACCCCTAAATTGTTTTGTGATTTCTTAAGTCTTGAGGCCATGTTTTGATCATGCTGTCACATCTGACATAACACATAATTTCATTAGCTAGTTCGTGGACTTATTTGCATCCTCTGACCGATCTAGAGCATATCTTCTGAGAAAGGTACAGCCAATATGATATGAAAGCTCTCAAGTAAGGAAGAAAACACTGAATCCATAGCAAGTTCCAGTGCTTAATCACACTTGAGAAGTAAAAATCTGCATTTTAATTGTAGTTTCAATTTAGCTTTGCTTTCAGTCATTGAATGCATTTTAATGCCTTGATCTGAGGGTAACAAATTAGAGTGTTAGCGTGTGGCAGTACAGCTGGAGATACATTATAGCATATTTGTGCAGCTTTTTGGAATTTTAGGAAGTTTTAAAATTGTAAGTGTAAGAGCTGTCATCTATAAATCTGTCTGGAGTACTAGTGCAGCTACACATACCCCTTGGAGAGTGGGTCACTAAAATGCTCTCTGGATGTCTTATCCAAATGCTTCATCATCTATGCCATTTCAGCAGTATTTTTTCTCATACACACTGGGGCAATCAGCCTCTGGCCAGTATTTATTTGTTGCACGTAGAAATGTTCACTTACTGCATTAGCTCTTTCCCGTTTGAAGCTTTACATGAGCAGTTTAACAATACTCCTGCTTCAGTGACTTTGATATAAAAACCTGATTCTGTAATTCTCTGCTGCTAGTATAGGATGATAATGGATATGTAAAATAGCAATGCAGGTGTGTTTTCTTGAAAATAATCTGTAGTAATTTAATATTGTACACAGTAAAACTGTGAAATTATTTTACTGTTACATAACATTTATGGTTTTCTAGAGCTGACAGACTTAAGGTAAGTAAAGCAACAGCTCTTTCCAGTTTTCTTATGAAAGTTCCAGTTTTTATTTCTGCAACCTCTTTACATTTTCTTTTCAGAACAACATAATATACTTGTAGTATGGCATTTTTTCCCAAAACTTCTACTGAACTGCAATTCCTGAAAAATTATTAACTATAGTTGACATTTCAATGTTTTAAAATGAAAAATAATTTTTATTCAAAATAAGAGTTGTTTAAAAAGAAATGAAAACAATATACATATATATATACTAATCTAGAAATGGATAAAAAATCTTTTTTTTCTCAGTCCTTCCTCTTTCCTCACTTCAATAATTTGGTTTTCTGATCAGGATCCCTGGAATTGTCAAAGAAATGTAGGAAATTATAATAAATTTTCCCCAGCACATCTCTTAGTCATGCTATTAACTCTGAATTAGAATTTCTGTTCATTTTGGCCTTGTTCATTCTAGGCCATCTAGACGGTGACCATTACCAGCTGGTTATTCCCAGCTGCCAGACTTTTTTTCATCTCAGCAATCTTCAAAAGTCAAATGTATCTTCTATTTGAATAAATTTACGGTAAAAGTATAAAGTTTATGTTCTTTTTTTGTATCCATGGTTCAACATGAGGAGTCCCATACATTGCTTCAGGTCATTTTGCGCATCACTATACAACAATTCAGAAGTATGGTGAAAAATTTATTAGGCAGGAATAGAGGCTTGTCTACACTTGAAAATTAATTTGAATTCATTTTTGGATGAGGATAATGTGTGAATTTTAAGTGTGATAGCAACTTCTGTCCATGTGCTGACAAGTGAGGGTATGGGGGGGAGGGAGGTTGAATATTTGGCCACAGTATTTCTGTCTAAAGCTTTTATAATAACAGTATGGTGGAGTATAAAGATCTTGCAAAAAATGGCTACAACTTGAATCATCACCGAAACTCTTATTGTCTGCTTTACTAAAAAAATTGTGGCTTATTGCTAAAAGGAAGTAACATGAATGCCAAGATGTTTCAAGATGGATATATGTTTCTACAGCACATTTAGCTGATGGCTGTGTCCTGTAATGAAGACAGAGTACAGTTAGAATTATCTAGATATCGTAATTTTTTTATTATTCTGTCTTCAACCATTAATCAACACAGAAATGCTGCATAAAGGAACGGATGGATCTATTCTTTCTCTTTTTCTTTTTTTCTTTTTTTTTAAATTTATTTTATAGCCAAAGTGGTAGCAAAGAGATGTGTTTTGCAAGGCATTTTTAAATTTAGTATTTTATACATCAGTAATATATAATGATGGTGCATCTTTACCCTTCTTCTCAGGGCTGGACTGAAACTTATGGAGTTAAAACCCTCATATTTCTAGGCTTAGTATAAAGGTCCGTCAATATGATTGGGACCTACAGGATACTTGCATCAGAAGTACTACTTTAACAGTTTGTTTTCTATTGGGTTTTTCAGTTTTCTTTTGTAGCTGCTCTCTGGAAGCATAGCTCAGCATCTTACAGCTTCAACATCTACTCTCTTCACTGTTTTGGATGTCTCTGGTAACTTTAAAGAACACATTATAGTTGCAAGAATCTTTAATTATTTGCCACCTGAAACAGCAATGTAATCTGGGCTACTCAGAGAAAAATGAGAAGTTTTCAGGAAGAATTTCAGTGAGCACCGTGTTTTGTTCAAAGCAGGAGTCTTGATTCTAGCTTCAGTGGAGTTCAGCAGGAGCTGGGAGCATGTCCTGCAGCTGTGAGTTATCACCCCTAGAGTTAATAGGCAAGTCCACCGCTAATGCCAGTTGCTTCCCATCTGTGCTGAGCTTTTCCAGTATAGTGGGTCCTGCTTCATGGGAAGTGAAAACATCTTCCAGGAGAGAGTGGGTGTTCAGGAGACCAGAGCATTCCTTTGTTTTGCCAGAGGTGGTGACTCCACACCCAAATATAAAGTCTTTACTCTGTGGGTGCCATGTGTCTCCATCTCAAAGTAAGTTGGGATACAGGATTTGAAACTCAGCATGGCAGACAGCCAAGACACTGCTGTCTGCAAGTTTATCTTGTGTTTGTGGAGGACAACATCCATGGAAAGAGCAACTTCATAGTGCACTGGGAGTAAGAGTAAGAGTGACCTAGTATGTTTTCTGTGAGTTTGTCTAGCCCTGAGATCTTCAGGCATTTGCCTCAAGGATAATGCAATCTGTTTTGATACTGCAGTAGTAGTCACCAAAATAAAGAGTCTACCAAGAATCACTGCAAGCTTCCAAAAATGATAGCTAAAACTGTCTTGCAGAGAGTTGCTTCCACATGTCTTAGTGTTAGTCTTAGCTGCTTGTGAAAAAATTTGAAAAAATATATGGGTAATCTCATCTCTGTCACTAATCTCTGACTCTCGGCTGTAGTCATGATGTGTGCTTGAAGCAGGCACTGCATTGTATGTAGAGTTTTGAGGTGTCTTCATTAAAGGTATATTTGGCTGTTGCATGAACGAATTGAGCACTTCAGAAAATACTGTGACTGGATTAATAGCAAACTGCTGGCTGTGGCTACACAATCTGCCTTGATCAAAGAAAAAAATCCAGGAAGAAAATGGTCTTTCCTAGTTCCCTAGAAGCTAAAGAACAATGAACTGGCATAATCTTCTCATTGATTTCAGTGAAGAGGAAAGTTGACAACAGTAGTATAAGCAGAGCTTACCTGCTTCTCCTGTGATACCATCTAAAGTGAATGAAGAGTGCCTCAATTTACTCTTTTTGTGGCTTAAGGCTATGCAGCAATTTGGCAGAGACCTTGGTGCTAAAATGAATGTTACAAGTCAGAATTCATTTTCTTATTAGTAACATGACTGTAATAAGGAGACAAATAGCCTAGTTTTAATAAAAAACAATGATGTATCTCTAAAATTATGAACAAAAACATACCCTGATTAAATGTTTTTTTTTGTTGTTATGTGTCAACTTTCATTGTGTTGCTCTTCTTTTTGTCTAAATTGACTGAAATTACTTTTACACGTATTGTATAATAAATTTCAAAATGATCACATTCTGCTACAGTTTTTAGTGCCAAGTACTTTCCTGCACGGTGCAGGCTCTGTTTTTGTAAAAACTATGTCCCTAGCCACCTGGCAGCTCATTCTTAATTCATGTTCATTTAGTTACAGCTGGCACAGAAACTAGAGTTTTCCAAGGACACTCTGCAGACTAGCCCAGTGGAAATTATAACCTCTATAAAATTGTTTCATGATCAAATTTTGTTTTCTCAGGACTGTTCTGTAAGATGGCCTTGGGCAGAAGTACTGGAGTCACTGAGCTTCCAGGATGACATGTCTAACTAGAATTACAGTGAAGGTGATCAAACAACTCTTAAACAGGACAACCGTTGATTCCATTGCAGGGTCAACATTCAGGACATTCAATGATTCTCACAGAGACACACTGCCCATACCCAATTTTTGTTCTTAAATTTCAAAAAAAAAAAAGAATGTTTGTGGTTTGTTGGTGGTTTTGTGTTTGTGTTGTTTGGTTTATTTTGCTTTTGGTTTTGATTTTATTTTTACATTTGGAGAGATTTTAATGATATCTAAGTTATTTGAAATGATTTGTTTAACAGGTAGATTCAGAGACTTCAACCACTGAGAGTGTGACAGAAAGGCAGTAAACCTGTTAAACCAGCAACCTTCTAAAAAATCATAGCATATATGATGTAGCTAAAAATAATGACAGTTCCCTTAAAAATAAAAATCCCCAAACATATGAACACAAAAATATGTCCTTTTCACATGTAATAATGTTTTTCTTCAGGCCTGTAATTGCAGTAATTCCGTTTGGCTGCCAGAAGAGTGAACCTGTTGCCCAGGAAGGTGAAATGATTTGTACAGAGCAGTCTGGGAGGATGGTGGCATCAAGGATAGAGGCCTTCATAGATCCAGTTGAGTGTTCTAGATATTCAATGATATAGATTTTCCACAGTTACTCTGACCCTCACAGGACCACTCAGGAATCAAGATTCTGCGCAGTAATATGGTCCTCATTAATTAACTAAAGATGTCACCAACCATATGCTGCCACAGGTATCTTCTTCAAATGTTCTGTCTTAAACCATCTGATATGTTAAAATTTAGATTGTTTGAATTATTGTGTATGTTAAAAGACATAATTTGAGATGGAAACTATGTGAATATGTAGTCCGATAATATGGATGTAGGATCCTTCAGTCAGAAATTTCTCAAGTTGTACAAATCTGTGAGGTTGCTGGGTGTGAGGTGTTGGCTTGTTTATGCCAGTACTCTGAGATTATTAAATGAACAGTTAAAGCAGAACTCAAACACACGCTAATGATTTGCAGTCAAATGGGGAGTGTAAATTTGTGTTGCTCACTTCAACACAATATGAGTTAAAAAAGCACACACTGGATTGTAGCTTATGAAAGAGGCTGCATTTAAAAAGAGAGAGATGCAAGAAAGATCTAAGTGCTCCATAAATCAGAGAATGGAATCAAACCAAATTAATGGAATTAGAAAGCAGTCCTATTTCCGTAGCTTTCTCTGCCCATGCCACAATATTATAGCAATCATTACAAAAGTAACAATGGTAACAGTATACAACTGAAAATGAGAGTGCAAATTTGAATTGGAATGCATTTGCAAAAATAAACTTATTTGAAATTGTAAAAATCAGCCTGAAGCTTGAAGAAGAGCAAAGAGAAAGTACGATTTCTTGCAAATGCCTTCTATTGCATTGTTCTGACACTTCCCCAAGCAGAGAGGGGTTTAGCACCCCATATTATGCTATAGTGATTTGCTTTGTGCTTCAGTATAATGAACCTCAAATTGACAAGCCCCAAATTAACAAACAATAGCCAGTTCAAGTGATATTTCACATGGAAAGTAAAATATCTTTTCAGTTGTGTGTTGGGCTTCCTTAGTTTGAAACAACCAATTGAATTAATATATTGCATTACTAAAACACCTCTCAATTACTGCAAATGATCACTCAATTGATGTGACTTTTTTACACCCAGTATTTTTTTTTACATACTATTTTTTAAAACTCTCTCTATATCAATTTATCCACTCAGTTGCATAGATGTAAACCAGAAGTAATACAGCTGAAATTAATAAAGCTGTGATTCCGGAAAGCTAGCATAGAAGACAGAGGATCGAAGTTATGGAGCCTCTATCTCTTCATTTTATAATGGAATAAAACCACTGCAAAGTTATTGGCTTAACTGGAATTCTATGTCATTTACATGAATATGAATAGAGAGTAGACAGTTTGTTTTTATCTTCAATAGCCATGATAACTGAGGCCATATGTCCTACTATATAAAACATATGCTCTCCATAACTCCTGACTGTACGGAATTGGCATACATAAATTGCAGATTACAATTCCAGTAGAAGTTAATTGCCTTCCGCCTTCTCTTTTTCTACTGAAGTGGTCTAAGGGAACAAAAGATTTAGTTCAGCATTTTGCCAGTTACAAAGACTGGCTAGATTAATTTCAAAATCTTGAAAGGAAGTAAAAGGTAAAACTGAAAGGTGGTGCCTATTCATCAAAACACAAGAGCCTTTTATCTGTAATGCTAGTTGTAACCTTTATTGTATAGGGGACAACTACAGACACAGGGCTACGATTCACAGTCGGGTTCTTAAATCTAAGAACTGGCATATGTGCCAGTGATCATAGTCATTGGAGAGCTAGTCACCATGGTCAGTGGATCCTAAAGAGTTACTCATCTTACTAGCCATAAGGTACCTATCTTATGGTAAGCAGAACTGCTTTTCTGCCTGGGCTAGATCTGCACTGAGAAATTTAAGTGTACAATTCTGAAGCTAAATCCTGCCCCAGGAGACTTTATGTCTAATACTCTGAAACAAGCATCCATCAATATTACAGGATAGTTTTTCTAGATCAGAGTGAAGCATTTTAGAGATACGAGACAGCATTGCCTCCAGCTGATCTAGGTGACACTGGTTGCTTTGAAAAGGCTATTTGAGTAAGTAGCTAGAGCTTGGAGTTCATGTTAATTTTTTCTCCTTTCTGCAGATTACTAAATTACTTATCAGTTCACCCTCACCTTGTCCAGTTGCCTTAAAGAGAATAAAGTGAAGAATCCAGAGAAGGCCCAAAAAAGGAGGAAAAATTTTCAAAAACTTTCCCTCAGAAAGCAAGTCAAGCTAACATTGGCCCATATATTCTTTACTGTCTCTGACGAAGTAGAGAAGCTGTACCCATATCAGGAGTATTGTGAAATATATTTTTTGTAGGATATCAAATATTGATGAAAGGGAACTGAAGGCAACCTGGGTATAGCATTAGAAATCACTTTGGAAGAAACACTTGTAATTGTCAAGTATGCTTTGTAAATAATACTAATAATGTCTAGTGATATTAATAATATATCCTATGTGGCACCCCCTATGTGGGATTCCAAGAAATATATGAAATATCAACATTTGTATACCTTACAAATGAAATTGTAATATACATAAAATCTAAGGACTATAGGGTGAGAAACAACCCAAAATCCTGAATGTTTGCCCAAACTGCCTGTTTCTCAAACCTTCAGATTGAAGTGGCTAATTATCAGCCCATTTATTTTAAATATGGTTAGCTATTCTTGGCTGGGTTTCATCATCCGTTATTTCATGTGCATTTTTTCCAATTCTAAGGAAAAAGGCTTTGATTCATGATTTACTGATGTAGTTATTTGTTTATCATTTTAAGCTTAATATGCTCATTCCACTTTCCATAACATTTATGTGAATATTATGGACAAATTGTCAATGCTCTTCCAAATTATTTGCTATTTCTCTGTTTCATAAAAAGTTTCCCAAGTCTGTGATAGTAAAGTTACATTACAAATAGGGAAACTTTGCTTTTACCTTTTCAGTGTTAATAAAAGTCCTAACATCACTGCCTATAAGGTATGTCCTTGTCTGAATGGCTGTTAACTAACTTAATGCATTAAGTTCATCCTCTTCTCTTCAAGGTAAAATTTAGCAAGCAGAGAAATGGAATGACAGCCACTGCAATTGCTTTCTGTAACAACAGTTCAAAAGAGCAGAAAGCATGCCAGAGAACTTAGATCACATCTCTGTCAGATATCAGCAGCATACAGACCACAGGCACAGAACAGCCTTGTCGGCCACGGCTGTTTGAGAAAGCCTGATGTCAGCCTATGATTTTAGAAATCTACTTGTTTGATGCTTTGCTCTTCTCCAGTTGCAGTAGTGGATGCCAAAATGCACTCAGGAATGATGAATTCATTTCAGATATCTCAAGAGCCAATGCTTATGGTTTCTACTTAAAATTGATTGTACATGCCAGGGCTATCTACATATGTATTAGGCATCACCATGCAGAATATCTTTGTCAAGGATCATGTCAGTGGGCACTTTAAAAAGAATTATGGGTATCACTGCATAGACTTCATACAGTCTGTCTCGTTTGGGTTTAGTCCTGTCTGTGTCAATCATTCAGTTCTGATTGATCCAGGAATATGCCATGATTTGTATCTTCTGTTAAGAAATTACATGAAGGATCTCATCCATGTCTCTCTATGTCATATTTAAGATGCAAATTTCAGAAGAGGTGGAAATTTGTTCCAAATATTGTGCAGATACTTCACCCTGTTTTCAATACTGCCACAACCCCAGTGTCTTATTTATTTGGTTTTAGATTAGTTTTACTTTATAAATGATAATATAGATGCTTTGTATATAAAAGAAACTTATTTGCTCTACCAATATAATGTGATCTTAACTGTATTAGGCTACAAAATCAGAGACAAAAGCATGGCTGCTTTGTTCAGACTTGAGATTAAAATTCTCTTTCCTTTCTTATGGTAAAACAATGACATGGATATTTTGCAAATGTATTTGCCCTTAGCAACTTCTTTTTTTTTTTTCCATTCATAAAGACAGTGTATGTTTAAGAAAAAAAAAAAGAACAAAACCGAAAACCAACTTGGCCCCTTGCCATATAGTATGCATAGTATAGAGGGTCCTGTGGAGGTCATCTGAAGTTCATGACCCATTTTGAATTTCTTCAGTTTGCATGACTTCATCAGGCTTAAACTGATGATTATGACAATATTCCTCAACATCCTCTGCTGAACATCTAAATCTGGCTTCCTACCGCTTTTCATACTGACTCTATCTTTCAACTTGATGAAATGAAGTCATAATTAAACAAAAAAAATCCCATGCATAATTATATATAAAATAGCACTCAACCTATCACTTGAGCTGCCTGAAGATATTTTTAGATACTTGCTTTTATTTGTGTTATGTGGCTGTTTTATAATACTTATAACTCTATTTTTCCTATACATCTTTCTCTAATTCCTCTCAGATTATGTCAGTTTATGAGATTAAGTTTAATTCTCTTAGATGTCTTTCCAGGACTTAGTGACCTTACTCTGCAGGAGTGGACACTTGGAATGTGCAAGTGTGCAATAAACTTCCTGCCTTTTTGTACCAGTTATCCAACATGCTTTGTGCAAGTCCTAATGTGCAAGGGAACAAACTGCAATGATGCCAGAAAGCTGCTCTGAAGTCCCTGATGACTCTCAGAACCTATTTTGCTAGTGGGGTCATTCAATTATGTCTGAAATTAGTTCAGTTATTCATTTTGGTTTACAAGTATAAAAATAGAAAATATTTTGGATTCTGGGGCTGTATTTAAACTGTAATTTGAATAAATTGAATAATGGTTCTGTCTGTGGTATCTGGGAGCTGTTCCATTTTTACGTAAATGCTGAGACTGCAGACCTGTGTCAAGACCTCCCTGCTGAAAACTTCAAAGACATTCCTTCCAAGAAGAGAGTCTATTCTAGAATACTGGAAGTTCCTCCCTGAAGTTCAAAGGGTCATTGCTAGAAAACTCATTATGTGTAAGTACTGGTGACTTAACTAAAAAATAGTATGAATATTAAACGTGCTTACAAAGTGACAGGATGTGGGAATTAGTCAATAAATAAAAGATGACGCGTAGATGCTGAGAGGTGTGTGGGGTGTGGTATGAGGTGCTCACAATGTAAAGAAAAATATCTTTCAAATATGACAAAAATATTTTATCCAAAGTGCCTCAGCTTGCTGTCAAAGTTAAACCAAGTATGGTATGAAAACTGTTTTCAAAAGAGCTATGAAGGAATGAGGAAGGATTCCACTTTGTTTTAAAAAAATCCAGAAGTGCTCTAAAGTCAGCCCAGCATATTTTTATTTAACTTATCTTTCCCTGTACTTGATACAAAGGACAAATAAGATACAAGGATGCAAGATGCTAGGTGTGACAAGGCTGGAAGAATGAAGCTGAGACAAAAAGCTTTCTACACTGTAACTGACAAAACTGTACAGTGTTGGTATTTTAGACACTTCAAGATCCTGCAGAACTAGGTTATCTTCCTCTATTCTTGGCTGTACCATTCTTACAATGGGAATGTTTAGAATTATGTCTACTGACTGTACTCAACCAAGGAATATTATTAGTTACAGACTGTTCAGTACTAGGAATACATCTGCCACTCTAGAAAATCATAATATTCTCCTCAGTAGCATTGCCTGCTTCAGATAATCACAGTTGTCAATTGTTTGGTACTTATATTCAATGTGCTCCACTAATCAGATGCACATATGCCAAAAGATTAACCAAAGTTACAGGGTGAGTAACTGTGATAGCTGGGTATCACCACATAGTTCCAGAACATAAACAGTGAGAGAGTAAACTGCTTGTGAGAAAGGCAAAACTTTCTCAAAGGGTGATGCTAACCAAGAGCAAAGCACAACAGCTGCTACTGACCCAGTGATTTGATATTTCTTCTTCTGCATGTTCTATCAAGAATACATTTCAATAAATGTATGCATGTAGAAAAAAAATCCTCAGAAACATATCCCATCAATCTATTTCTCACAGACAAGGACAAGAAAGCAACACTTGACAGGCATCAATCGCAGTGCCTGTCACATAGTAGAAGTGAAATCTATGACAACCTCTGGAGGTGAGGGCCCGCATATGCCAAGTGCTCAGGCCATATCTGTTATTTCAAGCTACTTATCAGTGTTAAATCTAGGATACAGGTTACATTTAGCAGTCAGTATATTTAAGCAGTGAGTATGAATCCAATGAGACACAACCTTAGAAGAACATAGAAGAACAATTTATGTCTATGTTAGTAAACTAAGCATTTCCAGGTATTGCTGTCAGTACTACAGAATTTCTGGAATGGCAGCTGGCACACTTTTGGCCTGAGTCAACAGGCAATCTCCCCAGAAATTTCTTTGCAAAATTTGAGAGTTAATATAGGGTAGGAACCATTTCCAAAAATCTGACCAGATGTTCTGGAGAGTTTGATAGTTTAGCAGAGACTGTTTTGTCCCATAGGGTATGGGGAAAAGAGAATAGGTTCTGACACTGGGTCAGTTAACGAGTAGAAAGAGGTGTATTCTCTGAATATGCTGGGCCATTGGCCAAGTACTGAATCAGAAAGAAAAATGTTGCAATTGTATTTCTTGTCACTTTTCATCTGGAAATGTTTATTTACCAGCACAAAATGGTTCAAATCATATTTTTTCATAGTATTTTCATTTTGTTTGAACATATGTTACTGTATTCAATAATTAACCGAAGATGAAAAGAGCTTATTGACAAATTTATGGGTGTATGCATGTAGTTTATAGTAAGTGAAAGTCATGATGTAACCTAAAACTGTCATTTCTACATTTTTGCATTTTTGTTGTCAATGAGGAAAGTAAGCTAAGATTGGGAATGTATCATCTGCTTGCAGATTTATTAGCTTCTCATCCTGTTATTATCAAAATTTTATAAACAATAAATCAGACTGAAAATGAGTTCTGATTGAAATGAATTTAAATATAACTATTATAATTAGTGTGCTTTCAACATGCACATTTTGAGATGACACAGAATCATTTTCCTTCCACTCAGGTTTTCTTACATCCCCCCTGCATGAACATAATTAAACTGGCATGGATCCTTCATCTTCTGTATTTTGGTCCTTCAACCACTACTTTAAGTCTGATGTCATTTTAATAATATTTGTGTTATGTAATGGCTTTTAAAAGGCTACAGAATGATTTTCTACTCTAAAATGTGCTTCCTCAAAGGATTCAACTGCAAAACACAACTAGCAGCTACATGAAAAGTAACTGCCATAGAATCTGAAGCTTTCAAAGTTAATGCTGCACTACTAAAATATTGGAGTATCTTGCTTTATGACATCAAAAGCCTTTATTTCATGTATAGTATGTTAATCCTGGATTATTATTTTTTTTAGCTGAATGATTATGGCTGCTGGTTGTCACTGCTGCCTGAGCATTTTACGATGTTATTCCGATTTTTATAATTTTTTATAACTTTATATTTCTCTTACACTTACTAGAGTGAAAAGAAGTAAAACTTAAAAGCAACAAGTTAAAATAACTGTGCTTAAGTCTGACTGAAATACTTCAGATTTTTAAACCTCAAACATCTCCAAAGTGACTTCGGACATCACTTGAGAAATGTAGGAGCAAGTGACCTGAATATAAGATATGTATGTTACCTACAAGTTTTTATTTTGCAGTTTGAAATAAAAAATACTGCGTTGCAATGTCTTAACATAATCAAACCAAAAATGTTCACCTTCTCCTTAATTTTTATTTTATAGAAATCTTTATTCTCAAAATAAATTTTATTCAAATATAATGCCATTTGGATCTAGATCTGGGCATGTATTTAAATTTTATATGGCATCTCAATACTTATGTTCTTGTTATGTCTTCATATATGACCAGATTTTGTAACAGCTCTGCCTGGATTTGAGACTTTCAGGTTCAATACGTGTATAGAGTCATGATGGGTTGACCTTGGCTGGTTATCAGACCGTTACCCAGCTCCTTTTACACTCCCTCTCCTCAGTAGGGTTTCTTTTAAATATTGAAGTTTAAATACTCAGGAGGTTTTGATTTCTAACAAATATCCAGGTAAACTTGAAAGTTATTTTCAGCTATTCTAAAAATAATCTGTATTTGTATTCAGATATTTTCAACTTTTAACTCTCTCCTTTCTTCTTGTTTCTTAGATGTTCATAAATTGACACAGATAAAAGAGACTTTCTTTTTCTTCTCCCTAATTTCTCTAGGAAGTTCTGAACGAGCAGAGTATCCAGATATTAATGGTTTATACTACAAAATGGTGTAGTTTCTTAAAACTAGAAGTCTATGAGGATATGACATTTTAAAATAACTATGTAAATATGAGCAGATCAGCATGATATTTCTAAAACTTTTGACTCTGAAAACTGCTGGATGAGTTTGAAAGCCATAGGCGCAGCCAATATCAACATAGGTGAAAAGTTTATTGTAAAAGATATAATTATAAAGACAGATTTATGGGGCATCCTCCCCCTTGAAGTCCTAAAGAACTGAAAGACATAAGTCCGTGCAGATACACGGCCGAAAATTGCAGTCATGTGACATGTTTTTATCTTTGATCAGTAATTAAAGGGTTTTGGTTCTTTTCGTTCAGCATTAATTTCCTTCTCAATGGCCTGTAGTAATTCAGGTTGATCAATAATTTAATCATATTATCCTTACATCAATTTAGTCTCAAATCCTTTTGTGGGATCTTTTACAGTTTGATAGAGCTTATTTGCAGTTAGAAAGATCTGAAGAGTTCAAGATTTAAGATCTAACCAGATCCCACATAGCCATCCAGTATTTATTTGCAGTCTTGAATGTAAAATCTCTAGTTTTCATTTGAGATCCTTCTATGTTTTCATGGACACCTTCCCATAAGTCTATTTGAGGATATTTTTTTAAGCAGGTGACTTTTCCCTTGGTTTACTTCTCATTTTCCATGAGAATATTCAGTGTAGTAGCAGCACGATCTAATCTCTAATGACATTAAAAAACTGCAAATTAAGTCTTCACTTTTTAACATTTGCTCTGAATGTTCAAAATTTGCATCTGTATCTGCTCCATCAAAGTACTTTGATAATCTCTTGTCCAAAAGAAACAAGATATAAGACTTACAATTCACCCTTATTTCAGCCACCCTTCATATAAACATTCTTCCTTATCAACACAGGAACCAAGGAATAAGTTACTTAAACTGATGCAATCATTTTAAATAGAATGAAGTAATTCTGAAATCATTTATGTGAGGTTAGACATTTTGACTGGAAGACGCATTATTGGGTAAATGGCTGCAACACTCCCGATTACCTTATGACCAGGCCTTGCTTTCCTTAGTGTTGCAAAGACCCCTATTGGTTTTGGCAACAATTTTGATCCTTTTCTGTTATCTTTTTCATTTTTCCTATATCTTATTAGTGAGAAAAGACTAAAATAGCTGCATATAATATGCAAGGTGTAGTTGTGCCATAGATTTAAGCAGTGATAATAATGATGGTATTTTCTCTACTGTCTTTCTGATAATTTGTAATTTTCAGTTTGGTGTTTTTTGTTTGTTTGTTTGTTTGCTTGTTTTCTTTTAAATGTTAATGATTATTAAAGGTGATGATTTCATATAATTATTCTATTATAATTATAATCTCATTCCTGAATGGATTTAACTGGAACCTCTATTCCAGAAAAGAGTTATTGATTTCTACCTTTTGTTTTATTCTTCAACCAGGAATTAATTCAATTAGATATTCAAAAAGACTTAACAAAACTATACTTTCAAGATAGGAAAGAACATTTCTGAAAATTCAACTGGACCTTCAACTGGAAAATCAAAAATTTCTGTTGCTCATTGGATTTTTAATTCTTCCAAGAACTTTAACACACCTGCAAGAAGTGATTTTCCTGTACAGATTCCAAATTATTTCTCACCCACCTTATAAATCTTAACATCTACCAATTCTGTTCTTTATTATAATATCAACTAACTTATTTAGTATGAAAGTTTTATTCATTGGTTTCTTGTTCCCTAGACATTACAACTTGACATGACATTTATTACCTTCCAGTCCCAGGGTATTAAAGCTGTTTTAACTGTTAGTATGCTCAGATAGTTTGATGGTTTCTTCTTCGAGTGTTTTGGTGACTCCTTGTTAGTTCTATTCTTAATTTTTTATTTTTTTAATAAATATTTTTTATATTTCTGTTTTTCCTTTAGCAGTTCTTAAGGCTAGTCTCCTCTAGAGAATGATTCCGGTTTAGGGATTTTCATAAGCTTCTCAACACCAAGGAATTAATTCAGATTTTCTAGTATTTTCATTTAGTTTAGCTTCAATTTACCATATAGCTTATTGTACAATACATTTCAGCGACGTAGCGATGACAGATTACTTATTTTTTAAACTGAAGCTTCATCAGGTGAAATAAATTGCCTAGTTGTATGCACCTAGTACTGTCCATAAAAGTTATAAATATTTATGACCGAAAGTTTCCTTCAGCCTTAAAATCTGAAATGAGAAGTCCAGAACGCAATGATTAAGGAGATACCAAGTCTAGCTGATATGTGAATTGTTTCAGAAAAAACAAACCCAAAATATCCAAGCCTTTCAGGATTGTTCTTAAAGAATGGCAATTTCCTCTTTAAGGACTTCAAGCAATTACACTGGCTTTTGAGACACCTTTTTATCAAAATATTGCCCACAGGTATTTTACAGAACTGTAGGTTTCTCAGGCTTTGGCACCTGCATTTGAACTTTGCTCTGAGTCCCTTAGGCGAAAAGCTCATGAATCATTAGGCTACCTGACTTCTGAGGAAGGCAAGAGGGACTAACTTGATAGTTGTGGGATGATTCACCCTCTCCTTATTCCTTTTCTATAAATAGGACCAATGGTTTTGTTTACTCTAATTTCTTCTCAAGGTCTCCCCTGTAATCCTGCAGATTTGCTCTTGGTAGAGGAGGAAATTGAAAGGGACAAGAGCTTGGCTTGTTTGGGTTTTTTAAGAAAAAAAATGGAGGCGGGAATTGTGCATGGAAGACTGAATAGGAGAGCAGAATAGCATCAGATAACAAATAACAGGAAATTTGAACCACACGAACAGTGCCAGAGGTAGCTGGTGTCTACAGGTGCTTTCTGTGCAAAACTTCAGAGCTGCAGAATAGCACATAGTTCCAGAGGAAATAAATAAATAAATAAGAGGTAAAAAAAAAAGAGACCACTTTAAAAATGTGGGAAAAATCTCTATTTACAGTGAATTTTTTTCAAGATGTGCAGACAAAACCAGCCTAATCCTTTGCAGCATTCATTGTAGTGAGTTTTCCATTTTGCTTTGTTTCTTTAACTTTTAAAATTGTCATTTATTTTCTGCTTCTCAATTAAGACACAGGCAGGGACTGGTGAAGACATTGTGAAAGCTTTAACTGACCATTAGAAGACAAACATGGATGGTTTGAAACAACATCTATTAGTTGAGACTCTCTTTTTGTTAGTTTCCGTTGTGTAGATTTTATTTCCTATCCTTACCTCCTTAGCATACATAAAGGTCCCTCTTTCTGCCTTGAAAGATCTCTTTCTTTAATGAATCTTCCGCGTTTCATACAAATTATTATTTGAAATCATAGTTAGTTTCTTCCTGTGCAGTGTATGGGCAAAGATATCATTATTTTTAATGAATTAATTGTGTAACATTTATTGTGAATGAATTATCTGTGTAACATTAATCCTATTTCAATTCAGAGCAAGAAGGCAAAATTCACTGACTTGTAGTTGCCAGTTTTGAAGGTGTCACTCTGGAGTCTTTGAGACTGGTATCTCATACGCTTTACCCTGTTTTTTGCTGTCAGATCAGATTACTTTGGGCTTTCATACAAATGACATAGTTGAGCAAGCTGAGAGTAAGTCAACAGACAAATTCCTGTATATCAATTAAAACCTGTTAGGTGTATTCAAGCATGTTTTAAAAAAAAAATTATCTTTAAACATGCAAAAACTTGTCGCATATATGCTACTGAGCAGCCTCAGAGGTTTTTTTCTCCTTTCTAGGTTTTGCTTTGATGATGCTAAAGTATACTCAAAAACAATTGATGGATGCATATTTGTGCATCTTCTTCTCCATGTAATTAAGAACACTATTTCACTTGGGAGCCAACTGTCAGCACTAATAAATAAATAGTACTCCAGATTTGTCATGCTGCCCAGTAAATCTTGGTTTTCTGTATTTTTAAAAATAAATATAAAATTGCAATTCTTCAAGTGCTAATTTCAATCATTAGGTTTTAAAAATCTTGTGAAGTAAGCTACTAACTAATGTTTTGTAGCAACAGCATCCATGTTTTCAAGGAAAATATGACCTGCACATTCACTATTGCTCTTTTTGGTTTTGGTTCTAAAAGCTTTTCTTCTGTAATCATTAATTTATTCTTTTTTTCAAAGGTATTATTTTTAGAAAAGAAAGGTGCCTTGAAGTTTTTGTGTGCACTGTAGACCACACTGCAATTTTGTCACACCTATCAGCTGACCTTGGGACCTCACAAATTCAGAGAAATCCAATAATAAATAAAATATTTTCTGCTTTTAAAAGAAATATGTACTATATACAATTACAGGCATCTTTTCCCTTTTTAGTGCCTCCTGAATATCTCTGGTAAATGATGCCATTAAAATTATCTGAGAATATTAATAATGAAAGCTCTTTGAAACAGAGACACTCTTGTAGTGTTCTCATCAGCCTTCTGGCAAATGCTGTTGACACAGAAGTCTAAGTTATTTCCTAGCCTCATTTTTCTGGAATATCCAGTTTTCAAAAAAGCAAAGTCATATTCTAAACTTCTATTTTTACTAATAAGAACAAAGGTCAGATTAAAGTCACTATCTGTAATTATATTTTACACTGCATTTCAGCAACTCTAAATTAAATGTTTAGGAGTTGGGTTTGGTTTAACATATATGGGAGGTGGAAGAACAACAACAAGAACTTGGAATTTTTTATTGAAACTATCCTAAGCATGATATATAGATACGAATGCAGAAATGGGCTTTGATTTTGGCTGCTATTTCCATGGATGCCGATAGATGTACCTACAAAAAAATATATGCAAACCATCTGAAAGATCTAAGGCACAGTCCGTGCTCAAGGTTTCTTCCCAATGGGTGAAAGATCTTTTGCCTTGTAAAGATATTTTATAGGAGAGCTGGCCACCTTTGATCCCTTGCAAAGCTGTTGATTTTAAAATCTCTCACTTTGGTGCTAATCAGTTCTAGCTCCACTGAGTTTAGTAAAAATACTCTTCACTTCAAGGATGACAGTGAGTTACTAGCTGAGAGGCAGAAACATGTTTTATTTGCATTAGTTGTATTTCCTACAGGATGAAGGTCACTTGTCTAAGCTACGGGGAGTACATAGGAAGAATCTTAAGTCCTATTCTCAATGCTGAGGAAAGACTACATACAGCACAGGGAGAAGCATAAGGAGAACTGAGAATACATCCTAAGAAGTCTGGCCTCAAAAATGAAAGCATTCCAAGGATGAAGGAGATGGAATAATGGGAATATGTTGGAGTTTGGGTGGTGTTTGTCAGATTCATCCTGTCTGATATCAGGCATTTATATGAGATGTTAAAGAAAATAGCCGCCTTCACAGCCAATATATCAAAGTGTTTATTCAGCACTTACATGATTTGTTTGCCAGCTAATTGCTCATTGGTCTGTCAGCCTCTTAAGCTTTTTTGCTGTTTGTCTGAGTTGACTGTAAATCAGATGGGACCTTGACAGGATATTGTGGAATGTAACTGGCACAATGATGTAATCCCTGTTAGCCAGGAAGAGTCACTGAGGAGAGAGGGTTAGTCATGGCTTTCAGCTCACTGGCCTTCCCAAAGGCAATTGGCCCCACAGGGCTATGAACCAAATTCTCTGTTGGCATGGATGTCTTCCTAACTAAGGAGTAGGATACAGAGATGAGTCAGCAGTGTGCCCTGGCAGCCAAGAAGACAAACCACATCCTGAAGTGCATCAAGCACAGCATAACCAGATGACCAAAACTGGTCATTATCCCACTGCAGACCTCACATTGAGTATTGTGTGCAGTTTTCTGGGCCCCAGAATTGAAGAAGGATATTAAGGTACTCAAATTCATCTAGAGGAGGGCAACAAAACTGATGAAAGGGCTGGAAGTCATGTCCTTTGTGGAGCTGCTAAGGACTTTAGAATAGTCTAGTTTGGGGAAAAGGAAGCTCCTCATTACTCTCTATTCAGCTTCCTGAGGAAGAGAAGTGGAGAGGGAGGTGCTGAGATCTTCTCCCTGGTATACTGTGGTGGTGTCCTGGGTTCAGCAGTAGCAGTCATTTTTCTCTTTCTTAGTAGCTGGTGCAGTGCTGTGTTTTTGACTTTCAGCC
>JANHGB010054602.1:0-12595 GCA_026283785.1 Coracopsis vasa
CACAGGCTTAAATGAGTCTTGTTTTAACATCTTCATAGACACACATCCCCACTAAGAGCAATTATCTATGTCCTTCAACCTAAGAGTACCATACAAGTGTAGCTAGACAAAGATAATCAAGATAATGATCACTGCTGTAATTTAGGTTGTCTGGAGGGCCAAGGATTGTCCCTTCGTATAACAATAGTTTAAAAAGCCCATGAAAGCAACATGTTCATCTTCTGATGAAGCAGCAAATGCAGGAAGCTGAGGCTGTGCCCAGACCTGTGAACCTTTGAAGACTGGGCAAGAACTGAACAGGCAAGAAGCACAAGCAGGGAGCTGAGGAGCAGCTCCTCAAGTCAGCCTGTCTGGAAATACAACCTAAAACCTGAGAGCGAACAACATTTGGTTCTACTCCATTCAGTAGACCAGGGTAACATATTATTTGTAATTAAGTAGAATTGCACTATGAATTCATGGTTCTGCTCAAGAGAAAGAAAGCCCTCACCCATGATCTTGAATCTTGTCAATTCAGTCCAAGAAGAAGGAGGGCCATCTTCAGAGATGCACAGCCTGCTATAGTCCCACATTTTAAGGAAGAAAGCCCACCAGATTTACCATGGAGAATCCCAACCTAAGGCAGGCAAGACTCAAGACAAAGTACTTGGCTAGCAAATTATTAAAGTGTGATTGTTCTTTCATAGTCACCTCCTGCATCTTCTCTTTGGTTTTTGATGTCCTTCCTGGGCAGACAATAAAATTGATTTCCAAGCAGCAGATTATTTACCACATCACAGTCACCTCAGGGGTGCAGAATCTAGCTGGAGCTTCATCTGGGAATACCTCCTGCCTATGACAATAAGGTCCCTAGCACATACATCCTTCCTTAGCATCAGACTCTAAAACAGGCCTCCAAAAAAATGACACTGTAATGTACACATATTTTGGGTAAATTGCACAGCTTTGTTTCCTTTCCTAGCTCAAAGATAGCCAAATGAATGATTCCATATGTTTGTAACCTTTCTCCAATCTGTGGTGCATTGTTTTATAACCATTTGCAGACAGCTGATACACTGAGGGATTGCTCACCCCCCACAGCAGGAGCGGTTTCATCAGCTCAGAGCTGGCTGCCCATATGCAAGCCTCCTGAAATACTTCAGGCCTTATTACATCTCTGCAGTTATAAGATTTGTCCCTGTTATTTAGCTTAAGGTGTGCAAAACAATACAGAGGAATAGTTACTGTGCTGGGGATAAGGTAGTAGAGAAAAAACAGGGGAAAAAGTAAAAATCAAACTAGAGAGGGAGAAGTAAAGCTTAAAGGAGGATTAGAGGAACACAAAATGTATTCAGCTAGGTAGACCCAACATGACTTGGTTATTGACTTCATAACAATGTACACAACTGAACTTTCCCAAGGCTTTGCACATTAATTCATAGTTCACCTGGCTCTCTTAGCTGTGCAAACCAAAGCTCTACACTCCAGTTGTTTGAAAAAAATCCTTTCTAGGCTTGGCAGGCAGCACTGCTTTCCAGATTCATAGCTACAGATGAATATGCATCATTGGTTCAGTGCATACCAACATACACAACCACCTCTCTCTTTAGGGGTAGCAGGACCAGGCCAAGAGCTGGACAAAAAGGACAGGGAACTTCAGCACTTCTCTTCATCAGCCACACGAGGTGCAGAAAACCCATGAAACCATCTTAGCAAGAGGAAGTGTGTGATCAGTTAGGAGAGGGCCTCATTACACATAGCACAAAGCATCAGACGGTGGGTGGATATTTGTGCTACGAAGCAAGGAGCAGGGTGAGCTCAATACGAGCCTGGCACATTCATCAGCTCATTTCATTGACACTGAAGCCATTTGAAAAAACACATCAATGAGCAGATCAGGGAAATTATCCAGCTGGGTTGCAGCGTCTGCCTTTCCTGAGCATTATCGTCCCTGAGCTTTAATCCAGAGACACTTCAAGACAAGACAGGGAATCTTATGTCCCATATCCTGTTGATTAGCTGGCAGGTATAGCAAGGAGACCTGGGAGATTCCCTTTTTAAGTGAAAAAGCCCATTGCCAGCACCAACTGATTGGCATTAATGCAAATAAGCCATCCCAGAGTTTAAATCAACCATGCTACATGTCAGCATCCCATTACTGCATTGCATTGTGTAAATCAACCTCAAAGAAAATACAAATATAAAAGAGGAAACTATAATCTCAGCAGGCATCACTCTATCGTGTGCAGCCTCAGCTACCAGCCCCATGCAGGAGTTGTATCCAGGTTCCTGCAAAACTGGTTGCAGTCTTTGCTCTGGCTCCCCATTTACCTCCACTGTTTTATTTACTCAGCCTTAAGGGCAGGTACCTGAATACTGAAGAAAAAGGAGCTAAGAAAGAGGGACTCCAACATGCAGCCCATGCTGTTAGCATCACTGGAACAGCAAACTCTGCCCAGCATGTTAACCTGTGCTGACCACCTTGCCCCAGCTCCACCCTCCCAGGTCAGGTCTAAGTCCACTTCTGCAAACCCAGCAATGTTTTGTGCTCCAAAAATAAAGAGGAAAACAAGTTTGAAAGATAGGTATTTAATGCTTTCTTGGGAATACTGAATTTGCTAAGCACTGAATTCTCCTCTGTTCATCTTCAGAGACTCAAACCCTGTTGCCATCTGCTTTTGCTCACTTATTTGCTCAGTCTAAACTCGAGTTTTGTTTTCACAGATGTAGGTCCAATCTAATTTGCATTCACTGCTCCGTTTGCGGTCCAACCTTGGTGCTTTCTGCCTCCCACTTGCTTTCTATATGCCTGATGAGTTTCCTTTTCCTCTGCCATTCTGTTCTTTTCCTGCATTGGGCTGTGCTAATCCCATTTTTTAATCCCAC
This sequence comes from Coracopsis vasa, assembly GCA_026283785.1. NCBI lineage: Eukaryota > Metazoa > Chordata > Aves > Psittaciformes > Psittacidae > Coracopsis > Coracopsis vasa. The sequence continues at coordinate 2,866 of JANHGB010054602.1, forward strand.
CAGTGGCTTCATTTCACCTGCTGCTCTAAATCCAAGCTTCTTTCTTGCCATTCACATCTCCCCAACAACTCATACCCACTTTTACCCTTGCTTCCTTCAAAATCCCAACCTCCCAACCAGCCTCTGTCTTTTGCTCACCCATGTGAAAATCTCACCTTCCACCCATGCATAAAAGTCTACTATTTCCTATGTGCCTAACCACAACTCTTCCACTCACGTCTTTACAGAGACACTGTTTCTGTGAGACCTTTCAAACAAATTCACCAACAAATTGTAGCAAAGAGCTGTGTATGTACCACTTTAAGAGCAAATGTTGGTAATCTGATTCACCCCAGACATTGCTTTCTTGAATGTAATATCCTCTGCCCTGTTCCGTTCATGAGAGCACTGGAGCAGGGACTGTGATTTCCTGTTTCGTGAAGCACAGACCACACTGTCAGGGCCTAATAAACACTGGGCAATGTTTCATTTCCCTATAATTAGTTGCATCATTTGACTCATACTACAGAAAGGGAGGCATAAAAGCAATGGCCAGGATTCTTGCTATCTCTAAAAGTGGATCAAATTCAAAAGCAGCATCCAAGGAATGCTTAAAAAACAGTAAATCTGCAAAGACATCATCATAAGCTAAAGTAATCCTCCTGTAGGGATTACATGCCCCATTCAGTCAGAGGAAGGAAATTTAGAAAAGACATTTCTGTCCAAAATTATCTTTACATTATAGAAATGCTTGGTGGGCATAGTGGGGAGGTAGCAGACAGGAACAGAAAGGACAAAAAATTTTCCTTTTACTGTGCAACACATCGTACCTGTTTTTGCCATGCATAGAATCATAGAATGGTTTGGGTTGGAAAGGACCTTAACATCATCTAGTTCCAAGTCCCCTGCCACGGGCAATTCAAGATCTCAGAGTCTTTTCCCAGTGGATGATTGTTGGCTTCACTTATTGCAAGAAGAGTTAGAAACTCCAGAGGCAGAACTAAATGCAGGAAAAGTAACCCAAGCAACAAAACAAACTGGAGATGCTTTTATGGTACCAGCATAGCAAAAAAAATATCCCCATAAAATATTACATAGCCAGGAACCACTTCTTGTACATCACGATATAAAATAGACATTATCCTAATCTCACCCTCAAAACCTACAATCACATGGTCATATCAGTGTCCAGCTTTGACCACATAACACCACATCCACCAGCTTTATCAGGGCTGCTGCAAGCCTCAGCCCCTCTAGTCAATCTGCAGCTGATCTTTGCAAGCTTCCATGATGATTTGGCAGTGGGAAAGGAGACTTCCTGCAGGACACCAACCTTCACATTGAACCTTCATTAAATGCTCCTCTAGCTGGGGGGCAGTAGGCTATGGTAGGGTGGAGTTTGTCTCCATTTTATGCCTAGGTATATAAAGGCCTGAAAAAAGGATGTTGGCAGGTAATGGCAGCACGAACAGCAGCAGCTGTCATGTGGATGGTTCAGCACAATTAACTGCGCTGATATTAGCTGGATGCGTGTCACTCAAAGGGAGACTGCATAGTTTCAGTCTTGATGATGATGTCTATAGGAAATTTGTTTCAAGAGTAAGGAACAAGAAAAGAGCAGAGCAGAGTCTCAGTGGAGGAAGGATGAACATCTGGTCTGAGGCAGACAACACTTCTGGAAATGATGGTCATGCAAATCACCCGTCTGTACAAGCTCAGAACAAAGAGTGCACATAGCAGATGATAGCTAGGCTCATGCTGCCATTTAAATGGGATCTGCTAAGAAACAAGTATGCCATTTTCATCTGTAGCAGATTCAGTTTATGACATGCTGGGCCTGACTGGGCTTCTCTGTTAAAGAAATGAAAAATTCCTGAAGCCAAAGAAATAAGAAGGTGGGACACTGTGCCTGCCAATCCCTCTTCTGCCCAGGATGTGGAAGCTCCCAGCTCATCCTAGATCAGTCACAACACTTTGGGCAATCTGCCACCTTGGCCCCATTCAGACACCAGCCAAACATCATTAGGAAAGCTGCAAATTCATCCATTCAAAGATGTGAAAGATATACACAGTCAAATCAACTCTGCATCTGTTTGGGCTTTGGTTTGTGTCCATCTTTCAGAGTCACTTTATGAAGTGAAACCAGATTTAATCTCAAAGCATCCAATAAAGCATGGGGACATGCCAAGATAGATAGCAAGGAAATCTGCACTATGCTATCAGCCACAAGCAAGTGAGCCATCACATGAGGTCTCTCTTATATCCAAACAGTGTAGAGGCTACAGATTTTGAAGCACCTGTAAAATCAAAGGTTTTGGAGGATACTGATCTGGGTATAGTTCAGCACAGAAATGATGGAGATTGGTTTGACAGGGACAAGGGAACAAAGCTTATTTTGAGAGGAAGACAGTAATAGCTTTCATAATCATGAGGGATAATATAGGACAGCAATTCCCAAACTCCCTGGGAAGACATGATAAACACTTCTCATCATGGCATCAGAATACAGCTACATTTCCCATTATTGTCATTGAGAAATATCATTTGAGCATTACAGAAGAGTTCAGTTATGTTTCCAAAGACAAAGCAGCACCATTTTCCTAAGCAATGTTTCCAAATACTTTAAATTTTAACAAGCAAACTGTTGAGAACCAACCCTGAACAGAAACTTTGGGGATTTGGGAAAGCCTCCTGCTCTCCCTTTGCCCTTACCACTGTACTGCTCAATTCTTTTGGCCCATCAGTCCTTGCTCCAAACTGCATGCCCTTAAGGCACAGGCAACAGCTCTGGACAATGGGAAACTCACAGTAAGGAGTCTGTTGATCCCAGATCTTCCAGCCCAATTCTGCAGGTGTAAATGCATGTATGACTTGAATTAGGACTTACATACACTCCTGAGTAGCAGCTGAACCAACCCTCTAAGTCTGCGAGGGTTTGTCTGCTGCTCCTAACAAGACCTGTTTGGGAAACTTTGACTAAGGTACTTGAGAAGAGAGAAGTTAAAGCCCTATAAAAGGTCTGAGAGTCCACCACCAACACAGGAAGACCTCAGCAATTGAACTTAAATCCACACAGAGCAAAGTATGCACCCTGCAGTTCACATAGAGACCTCTGCACAAACAGGTTGAAGCCTCCTTCCCAGCAGATTCATCTCTCATCACTGATCATAGTATGCAACCAAAATGGCATAACCTTCATTCGACATCCCTCCCACAGCCAAGCCTTCCTGAGAGCTCTCCCACATGAGTTCTCCCATCTAAGAGCAGCTAAGCCCATTTTCAGAGGAGACTGTCGCCAAAGTGCCTCATCACCTATCTTCCACAAAGATATTTAGAAACTCATCTCTGAGACTATCATTTTCCTGTCAGATTTGGATAGCCGATAGCAATCAGGGGCTCCAGAAGTTATGACGACATGCCACAGAGTGGAGAAATAAAAACAAATCATAGGAACAAGGTCTTCAGAACTCCCAGTTAAGTACTTAGGTTGAGGACTTGACAGGTGCTGCCCACACAAGTACAATTTGTATAACCACTATCCAGCGGAGAAAGCACTGCGAGTCTCATTTGGCAGTTGGAAGTAGGGATCTTAAGTCACAGAAAAGAGTTGTTTCTGAGCCAGCCGTCACATAAAAGTAATTCTTTGCAGACTTTTTCGCATGCATTGTTAAAGTTGAGCTGTTGCTTGAAGGTACAAAGCAGAAAAACCAACAAAATCAAAACAGACTTTCAGAAGGGCAAGGAAATATGCCAATAAATACACTAGACAGGGCTTCACCTTGTCAAGACCTTGGCATACACAGACTTGAAGAAACAAAGAAAAAAGAAATCACCTTTTGCCTCTAGCTTTAAGAAATTTCATGATCCTCTGAAAACGGAGAATGAAGTCAAAGCAGAAAAGCAGCTCCTGGATGGAAAACAAGGCAGCTCTGTTTTGCGCTGCAATATTTTGCCACGAACCCAATCAACAACATTAATGGCAAGTAAACTCATTCATTAAGGGAAAGATGTTTCTGCTCATGTTCTTTGCACTGACAGCTGGCCTCCCATAGATTGCCTACTTCAAGTCTAGCCCCAGAGGAAGTAACTGGGGAGAACGTTTTTCCTTTGAAATAAATAGGCATAGTTTGATTTAACCTTAGCAGGAAAAGGAAAGTAGATAACTCAAGTAGCCCAATTATAAGAACACACAGAAACTACACTGACATTTGGACTTAACTTTTTTTATTCTTTCAAAAAATAGAACTGACTTTCTAACTGTCATTCCACCTCTGCCAAAGGTCTTTAACTAGATCCAAAACACTGAAGCTTGGAGAGAAGAAAAGATACTATAATGAACGGATACCCCAGAACATTCCTGAATATCCAAAGCACAGTTTATTCCTCCTAATATCCCTAACAGCTTCCCATGCACTCAGCAGGGCATTGAATCCAAAACCAACTCAGCAAGAAGAAAGCAAAGTTTTCTTAATAGAATATTAATTTGTCTCTCTGTTCAGGCTAAGAGGGCTGAGAGACAGACAGAAAAGACTAAGCTGTAGGAACGCTTATTGTCCTAACTTTGACAGAAAGTTCTCATGCACTTTTAACTTATTAATTCCCTAGCTGCAGTTTAGTAAGGGCTCTTCTGGACAGGGATCAGTAGAATTCCTAATCAAAACCATGAAAAGCAAAGGGAAAAAAAAGTACCACTTCTGCTTCCCAACATGAAATATTTAGTGTAAAATCCCACGAGCTGCAGCTTAATGACATCACACTAATGGAAGAAGAGAAAGCCTTCTAACAATTAAAAAGAGCCTTGCTGAGAAGACACACAGGAAATTGTCAAGCTGTCATTTATATATCAAGCACAGCACATCGGACAGTACTGCAGGCTACTGTAAACCCATTTGTCTCTTTAATGGGCTACATCAGGAAACAATAAAGACTATAAACTGAAGGAGGTATGTCTTTGTTTGCTTTTAAGCAGAAGGGTAACATCAGTCAAAAGATGCTGTAGTACCACCCATTGCTGCCTTCAAAGCCCGTTCCAAGTCTATGGTCCTGCTCTTTCCTCATCTGCACAATCTTGGAGCAGCTCTGAAAACATCAGAGAAAGAAGTTTTTGGCTTAATGCATGTTTAGTTTCCTAATAAAAACAAAACTCATGTAGACCAGCAAGCAGAATCTTTTCCACCTCCTGCATCTCCAGCGAATTTGCCAGCAAAGGGCTGGTTCCAGAGCCATGACTGCTGACACGGTAACGCACACGGCGGGAAGAACACAGCTTGAGGTTTAGATGCCAGGCTGAGCATTCAGCACTGGCAGGTACAGAAACCCTTATTTTGACTTTAAACCTGAGCAAATCTGATCTGGGAGTTCACTGATGGAGAATAAATATGGAAGAAACTGATTTCAAATTGTGTCTTTTGAAAGGATGAGTTGACAGGACAAAAATAGCAAATGCAATAGGTACCTGACTGCCATTGTTACATTTGTTTAAGCAGAGATTGCTGCAATGTTCAGGAGCCGCATAAAAGACTCTGAAATACGCAATCAAATCACAGGTCTGAAAACACACCAAGAAATATCCAGTAACTTTCACAAATGATAAGAGCTGGGCAGATAAAAGAAGTAATTACATCTTCTCTGAAACTCTATTTCACTATTTTTAGTGCTTTAATCAAGGGCCCAATTCTTCCACCTTTCTTCACACCAAATAATCCTTTACTCTATAATTATTTTCAACAGGCAAATTAAGTTAATACTAAGCCGGAGTTAAGGGAATCAGAACCTGGCCCAAACCATTTTGGATCAGAAATGGAAACTTTGATCAAACAGCATTATCAGTGGCTAAAAATAGCATCCCTTTACCTCTTGGTGTGATGGACCCAGCCCAGAGCCTGAGGCTAAGGTTTACTTGCTGTGATATTTAGCCAGTGGCCTCTCTAGGGCTGTGCTAATCAGACCAACTGAGCTGGATCGCAGTCTGACGCAGAGAAATACAGATGGCTATTAAGGATTGGACTGTGACCAAGTCATTCACAAATGCTATCGGGCTATCAGACACCAGCCATTTCTGGACAAATCCCAGAAGAGAAGGGTAAAAGGAAAAAATATTTCTTAAACAGTAGGTTTTTAATGTGAACCTCCACTTTAAAGCCTGCCACAAGTGCCAGAGTTTGGAGCGGCTCCATACATTGTTCATACGGTGCTCTGCACTGGTTCAGTGGTCTGAACTGGGGTAGAAAGATACAGAGCCAGTGCAAAAATCCTTTTGATTGCTATGTTGCGTCTACACCAGCATGAAGTCCAGCCCTGGAGAGAAAAGGTACACAAGCAACATGTAAGGGGCATGCAAGCCAGAGCTATTTGAGTTTTCTTTGCTTTGAAGACTTGTAAGAGATCTGACAGTCAGCACAGCCCCTGGATGCGGCTATCAGTGTTGTAAGCAAGTATCAGCATCTGTCAGGTTTTGTATTTCAACAAATCTTGTCAAGTTTGGGTTATATTTCATCTTCAGGACTTCATTCCTACTCCTAACTCTTCACATTCAAACGTTCTCACTCAGCACAGTGCTCTTAGCCTTACTCAGTCAAGCAGGAAGCACTGACTGCCTCTTTCTGTCTCCTCTCCAGCTCCCACTGAGTTCACTCTGTGCTGCATGTTGGAGAAAAAACAACAAAAATAATACAGAAAGGAACCAAATAAAGGATTAGTGTCCTGCTCTGATATTTATTATTGTGCCTTTCTGTGAAAGAATCCAAGTTCTTTCTTTAAGCATCCTTCTGGATTGAAGGACATACAAATGAAAAGAAAAAACCTAAACATGCTCGAGTACATGATTGTTATAAAATAATCTTAAATGGCAAAATGAAAAAGAAGAAAAGCTAACTGTAAATAAATAAGTTTCTGAACATGACAGGGCATGGAACACAAAGTCTGCTCTCCCAGGAAGCATGCAGAGCCTAAGCACATCTGGGAAAGCAGTGTCTCCAAGCAACATACCACCGTGTGCTAGCAGCCCTTTGCTGCCAAGGGCACCACTTAAAAGACCATGGGGAGGAGAGAGGAGCAGCGAGGGAGAGACCCTTTGCTCTTTGTCAGACTTGCTGTAATTTAGGCAGCAGAATCTTTATCAATGTTGAGAATAACCCCCAGAGAGGTACTTATCCCACACTTTCCAACTTTCTTCTTACAGTAAAGTGCCTGGAAGTCCATCCCTCACTGCCCCCCAATCCATCTCCTCTTCAACAGCTTTGCCCTGTCCCCTCTGACATTCACCGAAAGATTTCCCATCTCTCCAGCCTGAGTTTGGATATGAGTTGTATGTGCCTGAAATGCACCTTTTGTACATGGTTTCAGGCCCAGATTTTTTGACTTTGGTGAAACACTGCAGTACCAGTGAGTCCAGTTCAGGTAAATCAAACATGAAATGCTTCAGCAGGATAGTGAACTCCACATAGAAGACTATAAAATACACGTATTCCTGCAGTTCATGACTATTCATCATAACTGAAAAGGAGAGAGATACCACAAGCTTAGTGTCAGCATCAAGACAGAAAAGTGGCATCACATTAAGATGCCTCTGGGGCATCTTACACAAGGAAAGGTGAACCAGATATGATGTAATATAGCATGGGATTGCAGCTGGCAGCCTGCCACTAATGAGGTAATCAGGAAGGATTCTGAACTACTCTTAAATCATACAAAACACCAGCAACATGAAGTTACTTTGTTCCAGGGAGCATTTCCTGCCACAACCTAAGACATCAGCCACATCAACAGGATGTGGCAGGGTACAGCAACGTGAATTAACCATACTAACAGCACTGGTATACGCTGACCTAAGACAATTGAATAAGTGGGATATTATTCCAGGCCTCATTTCCAGAAGCCATCTGACAGCTGCTACCTCCCTAACTATCTTGTAGAAACAGCTCCAAAATGAGCACAGAGAGTTCTGGTTTTCCTTCTTACTGAATGGAAGCACCCAAAAAAGACGTTTACTAAGAACTGTGCCTTCCGAGAGCTGGAAGGCCATGAAGGCACTTCAGTCTCTTCCACAACGGGATGCTACCAGCAGCCACCTCATGTAGCCAGCAATTCAGCCCTGCAGAAAATCAGACCTCAAATGATGTATAGCCTAAATATAATTTATGAGGTCTTCAAAGATACTTAGCTGGAACGGCACTGCAAATATAATGTGTATACTTAAAAACAATAATAAAAGTATCTTTCCTGACTTCAGAAAAGCAGTATGAATCCAAAGGAAAGTAAAACCCAAATCCTCCACTTACAGGAGTGAAGCATAAACCACTCAATTCAAAACATAATCACTAAACAAGACAGTATTTCCAAACCAGCTTTTTGAAATTATGTGCAGCAAAGGCAGATACATCTAGAATCTCACCAGAAGAGAGCAGCTCACCCACTCGCCGTTTTGGGATTCTAAGAGTATCAAAAGAGCCATTTTAATGCTCAAAATCCCCTACAAAACTCTCTCTCAAACCAGGCTAGATGGAAAAGAAAGAAAACTGTGATGAGACACATCACGATTCAGGGAGATGCGAGTGCAGAAACTTGTGAGCATTTCACTGAATGTAAAGCAGTAATTAAATGCTTCCTATAGAAAAGAAAGGTTGTCCCTTGGACACTTCTGTCAATCTGCATTTACCAGACACAGCAGCCTTCTCAGTTCAAGCACACGAGCGCTCCAGTTCTTTGCTGAAGTGACCTTAGCTGTCAGCCCAGCCTGTCCTGTTCAATATCTGCAGCTCTGCTTGGTATGCTTTGCGAACACATGTGGGGATGAGGAGATGCAAAAGGAAAAGCACGATGAACAGGCAAACCATTTGCCCCAATTAAAAAATTAAACAGGTGTCCCAAGACTGTCAGCCTGAAGATGGAGCATCTACATTTAATTAAAGGGATAAGTTTAGCAGAAAATGTCACTCTGCTCCTGTCAGAATGCATGATTAATTTGTGATAAAATACCCAGCACTGTCTAACAGAAGCAAATGGCTGGGGGACACGTATTTACACAATCACTTGTTACTTCTTCAAGATATTACCAATGACCCCAGCCTTGGTGTCAGTGCATTAAAATGAAATTCTCACATCTGGTCTTTTGAAGTCCCAGACTTGCTGGAGGCTTTCTGAAGTCACCCCATGTGATGGCATGCTGAAGCCTGGGAATAAGAAAGCAAACCACCCAGCACCAGCTGCTGCCTTTCTACCAGTGATGGGGGTCACCTGCCTCCTCAGTTAGTCTCAGTTCATTGGTCCATCTCCTTCAGTGACATAAGGCCATGACTCTTCCTTATGCTCATCAGCATTGCTAGTCCTTTCCAAGTGATTCCTTAACAACTAGTTTCCTGCCACGACAGTGGGTGCAGCACCCGCTGCTAATCAACTGCTGTTTCAATTAGCAGTTGAGGTAGGGTTCTTTTCCACATGATCGATATACTCTGCTATTAAGATGTTAAACAGCACAATTATTTCTCCTCAATCATAGAGAGTGTTTTGGAAACCATTTGCATCAGATAACATGCACAACCATACCTTGAAGTTTTACTTTTCCTGCCCATCTGACCATGTTTGAAATGATCACAAGGTCCTCATTGGCTTTCAGCTAAGCAGAGGAGTTGGTTTTACTTCCAGCCCCTGAGACTGCAGATAAGTCTTTCAGGATCACAGCATTTTCTCCCCTGCCTGTTTCCCCAGGGAGTGAAGATTGCCTTTTGTTGGCTTGGGTTGCCTGAGCCACCCA
>JANHGB010054603.1:0-34171 GCA_026283785.1 Coracopsis vasa
GTATGATCTCTGAGGCTGTTCAGGTACAGTATTTTTTTGAAAAGCTGAACCAGAAATAGATTTCAGTCTTCTCAATAGACTGTATTGTGTTTTGTGTTTTTTCTGAAATACTAACTTCTGTTAATCATTCTTGGGAGAATTCACAACAGATTGAACTTTTCTTTGAGACGTCTGCAGAAACAAAATATTCTGAAAACAACAATACTATTAAACTATTGCAAGAATAGATACAAAAGCTAAATAAGGGCCTATGTAAATTCTCAGTTCCTCTGAACTGAAGCAACCTACACCAGTTTGTGACATTTGAGAATCTAAAACATAAGTTTCAGCTGTTATTTTCAAATAGCAGAGAGACTGTGAAAGTTTTGAGTTCAAAGCACAAAGTACTAAAAAGATTATGAGACTCAATGTATTTTAGTTGGGTATATGCATGTTTATGCAGATGGGCTATGGATTATTAGGCTTCCAAAGTAATATGAATTAGGAATTTCCTTCAGGCTTGCAAATTGCACTTCTCAGTGGTGTTTCTGAGTTTCCTTGGAACACATCTAGAACAAGTTTAATCAGTGTGAATTTGGCCCATCAAGTTAACCTTTTCTTTTTGCTCCACCAATGAAAACCTAGGCTCATTCAACCAAAGCAAATAGCATTATCAAGCTGTACACCTGTGTAAACATAACTCAGCTCTTTGTGCTCCTATGCCAAGATTTTTCTGTTGTAATAACTGACTGATGATTTTTTTTTCTTCACAGATACTCCGAAGTATTTCTCAATTAAAAAGTATTTCTGATGTAAAAAGTATTTCTGAAGTAGCAGCATAAGCTGGGTCTGGGGATTGCCCACGAGTGCAGTAGACTTAATTGCTTCTAGTGAATCGAAAGGGAACAATAGTATGTAATTGAAATTTAAGAACATATGATGCTAATACTCCAATTCTCTATTATGTGAGTGCCTTTAAAAATCTAAATTTCACGACATAATTAAAGGCAACCTAAAACATGAGGGAGTACAGCTTATTACATAAGCACATTTTGTCTGTACTTGAATTAAATGGCAGCCTTTGATTCTGCTTAATGACAAATCACTTTTAACCAAGAACAAAGAAGTCTAACTGTAATTACCACTTCGGCATTTGTGATTTGTTTTAGTAGTCCTGTCAAAGAACAAAAGATAAATAAATGGAGCAGCTAGAGCCTTTTGCAAGGTGCTTATGTATTTGTCGTCTATGGCATTTTTGAAAGTCACTTCAGGTACTACAGATAAATGTCCTTTTTCTGATTCCACCAAAAAACAAAAAAGTTTGTATAAAATTTATTTGTGAACCAGCAGATTTAATCAATGCTGAAAGTTCAGATATTCTTCACAAACTAATGAAACCTAACAAAATGAGACTTTTACTGACATGAAAATGGTATATTTTCAGGCTTATTTCTTCTTAAATATTTTAGAGTTTGGGAGTACATGATCTAAAATAAAGTATCAGATGCAGGGGCTAAGGGAGAAGTTCACTTCCTAGTAAATTTCTTTTGGATAATTGAAAAGTGACAAGGATGAATATCAAGGTGACTTTAAACTTCCGTAACTATACTGATAATGTTTTATAGGATATGGTGAAGTTCGGTTACTTAGCAGTTTCCTAACTGCTAAAAATGACTGCTGCTAGCTGCTAACAGACTGCTGCTAAAATGGTTGCAGCATTAGTTTAGATGGTGTATTGCACTAGAAGAGCTTGACATGAGATAAATTCTCTTCACTGCAGCCTGTATGGTGCTAAGGTTTACATGTGTGACCAAAACAGTACTGACAACACAACAAAGTTTTAGGTATGGCTGAAGGATGCCCACACAGCATCAAGACCACCTCTGTTTTTTAACTGTGCCCCCAAGTAAGTAAGCTGAGGATGGGCAGGAGATCGGGAGGGCAGACATCAAGAACAGCTGACCCCAAATGACCAAAGGGATACTACACACCATTTAATGTCAATCTCAGCAATAAAACTGAGGGGGAGTTTTTCCTCCCCCCCTCCTGAGGGGGAGTAGTTGGAACTGGGGACTGGCTTGACATCAGTCAGCTGATTGGAGGTGGTGAGTGGTTGCCTTTCATCACTTAGTGGGGTTTTTTATTCTATTTTCCCTTCACTTATTAAACTCCCTTTATCTTGACCTATTAGGCTTTTCTTGCTTTTGCTTTTCTGATTCTCTCCCATATGCCACTACAGAGTGGGGACTTAGCTGCCAGCCAGGGTCAATCCATCACATATATTCATGGACTACAAATATACAGTGCAAAAAGGACCTAGAATATTAAATGTGACAAAGCAGGCGGTATATGTGATATTGAGATACTGGCCAGTAGAAGGGTCAATATCAAACATCAGTAATACAGCAGGAGAGTTTCTTTTTAACTTAATCCTCCAGAAGAAAAAACATGAATCTTTAATCAAACTAGCCTCATTGTCTTGAAGAATTACTGTAATTGGGGTACTCTGAAGTGTTTCCAAACATGCACACTGAATTGTAAGAGAGAAAAAATAAAACATAGTGCCTGATAGAATAAACATTGCACAACATATGAAGACTACTACAGAAGCCCAGAAAGAAGTGTCAACCAATTATAAACTTTTTGTCATGCAGCTATACTAAGATGCTATACAAAGCACTTTTACTATATCAGCCTTTAATACCTTCCCTCTGTGTCAGACAGCCAGTCATGCAGATTTTTCTCTGCCTTGTGAGCCTTTGAAGCTTGACTGCTGAGTGTCCAAACTTCTTATTTTTCCCATTTTCCAATGCCAAAATGCATTTCTGTCTGAAAACTATTTTTAGTTTTTTACAAAATCAGCCTTCTGATTTTATTCTCCTCGTCTACTACTTTCATTTTAGTCTTTCCTGTGACCAATATATGCAAAAAAACAGAGACAGTACTAACACAGTCTATTAAAACAAATACCTCAAACCCCAGAATTCCTTCCATGAAATACTTTAAAGAAGTAGCAGCACAACTGCTATCTCGTAGAGAGCATGAGATTTATAGAAGACCAGGATGCCATCTTCCCTGAACACATTTGAGTAAATTCTTTTAAGCACACTACTTCTTGTCAACACTGTCAGCAGCCCCACTGAAGAAATGGAAAATAGAACTGCTAAATCAAAGGGCGGTATTCGTCTCGCCTAACATCTACTGTGTAAAAGCTTGTTGCCCAGTCTACCCTAGTCACATAATCTTCAATTGTCAGTAGAAGACAGTATAATTTTCTGGTGGAGATTTCAACATGCCTATTTAAGACCACTGCAGAACAAAACCTACCACCCTCTTTCCAATGCTACAGAATGCTATCACTCTCCACTAACCAGAGAAGAAACTTATGTCTGGCTGACTAAAAATTGGATGTTTTTTTCTGAGACTTTTGTTTTGTTTGGAATGAATCATACTCAAAATCCACAAAGCTCCTGCAGGGCTGTACATGTTCCTGAAGTCACGGGACTGGGATCATAATAAAATCTGCCAGTCATTTTTGTCCATTTCTTTGTTTGCCGAGACATTCACCTTACACCAAAGTCCTGTATACATAACACACAGGTATATTGTGGCCAGCAGGATGCTCAGCAAGCTAATGCATTCAATATTCCCGATGCAGGGCTCTGGACCCAAAATGTATCCTTCAGCTGAGCAGACTTCAGTACACATTTTAACCATCACTGTCACACTTTCTTATCTTTTTAAGAAAGAGGACCTTGCAGTTGCTACAGGCAATTTCGGAAGCAATGCAATTCCCTGACACCACTTCCCAATTTCTCAAATGTCTTTTACTCACTACCTAAGAATTGAGTTCCTGCTGCACTCTTGAATCACCTACTCCCATAGACCTGTAACAGTGGTAGCAAAAAGATACTCATACTTAATAAAAAGTACTGGGAATTGCACTATCCTTTAGCTAGCGTCATTAATATAAACACCCAACAGAAATATGCCAACATACACTTTCTGGCCTCCTCATTCTTAAGGGCTCTCAGTGGCCATGTCAGAATCCCCTATGGATCCTCCAGAATCTTCCATTTTATCTTCTCACTTGCCTCTGGCTCTCTGTTTAAAACAGTGGATTTCTTTCTCTGTCTCCCACTTTACAAGCTAAAAGCTGCTTCTTTCTTTTTGTGGACAATGCTAACTGATCTTGATGACCAAGTCAGCACTATGTAGGGATTAATCTGTTAAAGCATTTCAAATATATCCTTCCAATCTTCTATATGTGTAAAGGAGGAAAAACTGAAAATGAGAATACTGACTTGCTTAGATAAAAAATTGCAAAAGACAACTGTGTTTGGTTTGTAGGGTTTTTTTGCATTTACAACAAATAGTAGTATATGGCAATGTACATGGGTCATCATGGATATTAATCCATAAAGATTGGATGGAACTGGAAAAGAAAATGTGAAAAAAAAACCCAGGAAAATAGGTAGCTACATAAAAGCAAAATCCAACAAAAGTCCAGCTGCAGAACAAGATTTGGTATCACATGCTTTCAAGGGACTCTCTCTGGAATCATACATCATATTTCCCTTGCTCATTTTTTGATTTCTCATGCAGAATCAGTGGCAACACTTCTACTTCCCAAGCTCATTTGCAGGTATGCAAACTTCCCTGGATGATACTGTAGGGCTCCAGTTCTGTTTCCAAAACATAGGATTTCTGACTACCATCACTGCTTGCCCTCTATTCCACACAGAAGGCCTGTCAATTTTGAGAGCATTTTGAGCTGCAGGTTACAGAAAAGTAGGGCAATGTTTTCTAAATGAGATGCCAGAATTAGCAGAAGGCTCTTCTGTATGCAAAAGACACAGCATGAGCTGAGCTACTTTCAGAAGTCTGCCCTCTTTCAGCTTTACAGAGTTGTGTGTAATGTCTGTTCCACTTTGGGAAGCCGCTGTGCTGCCATGTGCAAGCTGACACTGAAGTAGAGGGTTCATTTGAGACTCCAGGTAATCACTCACATGTGCATTTACCTCCAAATTCCCACAAAATACCTCTGTCATTCATTTTGTATGGAAGTAATTGGGTGATAGACCACATCCTTTCCTAGTATTTCAACGGTTCTTTCCATACATTTGGTCAAGCTAGTCACTACTTCATTTGACCCTTCATTCAGTCTGCTTCCACTCCTGTAGAGTTAAGTAACTTCAAGACCTAATTCTTGCACCAGGCCTGCTCGTTGTTGATATGCCACCAGTTTGAAAAAGAGGCAGGGAATAGAGGTTTCTGGGCCAGTCCTACTGAAACACCGCAAACACTAACCTCCTTGAGTTTTATAGGAAAATTCCAAAGCAGATGCTCAAAAACATAGAAGTATCATCACAGATCATCACTGAAATTTTCCTGTCCCATGGAAGCACAGGACAAAAAGCTTGTGGCCCCCAGCCCTGACCATCTATCATAACAGCTCATTTCACTGAGCTGAGACAATAAGGCAGAAAGTACAGGTATCCATCTCTAGAACGATGCAGATCATCTGTTCCCAAGAAAGATGAATATCAGACTATATTCAAATGCTGGCTTAGTTCTGGGATGTAGCCTACTTCTGCAATACTTTGTTGCCTAAAGTTCAATTGAGTTTTAAGTAAACAACTGTGTTTTGGTTTTCTCTTAAACTACCCTCTCATTCAATTAGTTGAGATTGTACAAAGTTTTTAATCTCTCTAATCTGACTGTGCTTTTAAGAATAAAGTGTGATGGAATCCAAGAACAAGCCTTCAAGAGTAAGTGGAGATGGACTGGAGATGAGATGGCAGCTATAGATTCATAGAAATTCACAGGTATTAGAAACATCTATCCCACCCTTATCTTTATAGGTGCTGTGCATAGATGTTTCTTATATCCACTACTTTCTGCAAGCAATGCATTTCACAATGACTTTAATTTCACATTAAAACATTCTAATCCACAAGGAGAATCTACTTGCCTGAAGCTATGAGGGAAAGTGTATGAAAGAGACAATACTGTCAAAACTTGCACGATCCTGCTAATACACGGGGAAAATTCAGCTGTCTCTTTCCCAGTAACAAAGTTATGGATAGTCTAAAACTGTTCAGGTGATAAACTTGCTTCACACTGTACTACTACATGCTGGAAAACTCAGTTTGAGCTAAAAGGATGAAGACATATCAGTTTTGTAAGCTTGCTATATAAAAATATTTTCTTTTCAAATAATATATTTAAAAAGTGCAGTTTGAAAACCAATGCAACACCAGGTTCTGGATTAAAAAACAACCAATGACATTAAAAACACAGTCTGCTAAAAGTATTGATCATAATTAGAGCAACTTGGGAGTTTCTTATATTACAGGTCATAGCTTCAACTTTAGTATGGCTTTGATTTTCAAACTAAAATAGTCATCCTAAGAGATTTCTGACATAATCTATTTAAAGACAGAGAAGTACATATGCAGGTGTCATGGTAACCCCACCAAGGCAGTGCAAGTACTGACACTGCTTTTACTGAAGTGTTTAATTTTCCTTCAGATCAGTGAAATGTTTATACCACATGATTTTTACTTCATCAAAATAAATGCAGACAAATGCACTCTTGTCAGCAGTGCATGGCATGAAGCCCTTCCAGTAAGTCCTTTTTGATCCTTTAGTAGATCTCCAAAGAAACAGTTTGCTGTTTGGCATGGTATCAAAAACCAACAAAAATTTCCAACATCCAGCAGTTCAGTTTCATAGTTATAAATTATAATGGTGCCACAGAGCTGAGGGTGTAACTATGTACATGGAGTGGCTCTTTTCTCAGAATTAATTTCTGATTTACTGCATATTAAAAAGCACATTTTTAGAGAAAGATAAAGTGCATATGTTTATCAGATAAAGTTTAGTCACACAACATAAACTAGCAGTGCGGACGAGAAAAGCTCCATCCTGGAATGCACAGATTTTTACAATCTCCAAAGTTTCACCTTCAGACTTCCACAATCTTTAAAAAGCACCTGCTTATCAGCACATGTTCTGCAGCATATTGTAAGTGCTCTGATACAGCACAATAAAGATAATTTTGTTAGAAGAGCTATTCATAATGAATTCACAGCACGAGATAAAATCTGCAGGGACAATTTGCAAATGAGATACCTGCTAAATGTGGTTACTTATTTTTTTTTCAGTCTTCCCTGAAGGCTTACTACAGCTAAAGGCATTTCTGTCACTTACTCATTTCTGAGAGATCAAGAGGTGAGCATAAATTCCTGTTTTCCATTTTGCAGAGTGGCTCTCATATGCATATACTGCACTTCCTCCAACTCAGAAACATTTTGTCAATATGGACATTTCAAATGCATAGTAGCTAATTTGGACAACACTCAGTTCTGTGGACCAGAATGGGTGATGCTTCTCCACAGTATAGAAGAATTCAAACATGCTACAAAGCTACAAAGAAGAAGGTGTTTTGCTTCCTTTTCATTTGCCACCACTTAACAACTGATATCTAAAATTTAACAGAAACATGGAAAACCCCATAAGTGCACACTTGGTGTTAAAAATTTATATCTGCACTAAATAGTTCATAATAAATATTTTAATGCGGTGCAAAACTAGAGACATTCCTATTGCCTTCTTTGGAGCATTTTTCTGTATTTCACAGACAAAAATCAATGCAACACTTTTTGCAGGTCTGCTATTCTTAGCTTTCAACTCATTTGTAACTTAGAAGGTTCTCTGCTACTGTGTGGTCACCCTTATACAGAGTTAAAATAGGGTATTTCTGGGGTTCAGTGCTTTAACACAAGCACACGTGTATAAACACTAATGCACAGCCAATACCAGTATGTCTGCACCTGTGTTGCCTTTTTATTTCTGCATCTTTCTCCATGTGAGAATAAGATTCTACATCGCAAGAATGAGTAAGGGCTGAGTAATATTATCCAAAATCCAGATGCCATGTGAATAGAAACAAAATAGCCACTACTGAAACATCACAGCATTTAGTTATTTATAGACTCCATTCAGACATCACCATTAGTAAGACAGCACATGCTAGAATGCTCTTTTTGAATAGCTTTCAGAGTACTTGAGAGATCTATTTTACGAGCCTGGACCACCATCCACAGAAAACTTGCGTATATAAATACAAAAGTAAAGTACAACAGACAAACACATACACCTGAAGGAATAAAGGACATCTAATCACTTTTCATATAAAAGGAGTGTTGAAATGTTTTCCTGTAATGCTGACATTCACTCTGAGAGCCCTTCTTATCGAAGATCTATTACCCTCAGAGATGCAGCGGTTTTGAGAGATGTGCTACTATTTTTTAAGAGAACACTTGAACAAAAAGAAAGCTTCTTATCCCCACCTGGCATAGCCAATTCATTGTATGTGTTTTTCAGGCAGTAATGACTCCAAGACAAACTTCACCAAGAAGTATCACTTCCCCTTTTGACCCAACCAATTACTCTTTTCTGTGTTGTTCTACCTGCAGGGCAAAGTGGTGGTATAACATCTTGGCAAATAAGTGGATCTGTTCAAAAGAGAACATATAAAAATCTGTTTCCACAAGCAAAGGGAAAAATCAGCCAAGAGGGACTTATGACCTGAGATGTCAGAAACCTTACCCTCATTGCTTTTTTCAAGACAGGAGGAAAGACAGACACCTCAAGCAAGCATAGCCCTACTGAGCCCCTCACAGGATTCATTCTCAGTGCAGTATTCCCCTCCAAAAGCACATCTGCTGGCACAGCCAGGGCAGCGTGTGCCACATTGCACAATCACTCCCTTCTTTGTTCCTTGTCTCCCATACTGCTCTTTCTTCCTTTCTGCTCCTGGTGCACACATGAACTTGCCTAAACAAGCCAGTAGTCAGGGGCCACTATCCAAAAGGTAATTTGGGCTCCCAGACAAACTCACACCCATGCTTCAGCTTCAGAGCTGCTGTGAATATACTCTTTGCTTGACAGACAGTAAGCCATACTCCCAACCAGCAGATACACAGGTCTCCTGTGATAACAGACCCATCAGCAAGAGATGCCAAGGGTCAAAGGGCCTGCAAAGATCTTCTCTCTGATAGAAGCAGAGATTTCACGATGTTTCCCCAAAAGTGAGGGAGGAATCAGTGGCACAGAAATTTTGGCCATAAGCATAGAGCTATGGTGGCATGTTATAATGAGGTAATGTGGCAACATCAGTGATGCTTTCATCCACCAGCAGCTCTGCCATCCACGTGCTACCAAGGCAGCATGGTCATCTGCCAGACCTAAAAGGTTCTTTGCCTCATAAACATACCAGGCTCCTGGGAAAGCAGTATTCCATCCAACTCTTCTTGCCACCTGGATTTTCACATACAAAGGAGGTTGTGACTTCCCTTTGGCTGTTTGCACCACTTCTCTTGTCCACACTGAGATAAATCATAGAATCACAGAATGCTTTGAGTTGGAAGAGACCTTAAAGATCATCTAACTCCAACAACACACAAATACACAAACATCAGAGGGCAGGTGCTGACATGGAAGCAACAGTTGTAGATCTCTGTTCAGAAATGAGGCAGAGTAAAATCACTGGAGTTTGGCTCTTCCACTTTTTTCTGGTTTTTGGGACAAAGCTCCATATTGTATGAGCAGACTCCTAAAAACCATACTGTGTACACAGCAGCAGTGGTGATAATGAGCACTGAAATGAGGACTGTGAGACCATTTCATAAGAATGATGCTGTGCTCTACAACTACCTAGTTCATGAGTCACACACGGAGAAGCTTATTAGGGTATCCCCACTTCATTCTCTCAATTGTATGTTTGTACACCGTGTACTTCCCCACTTGCAGTCCTCCAATTGCCATTACAGGATGCTTCTTAACCAGTGTATAAAGACACTGGTAAAGGTCAAAGGGAGAGCTGGGGAAATACACTTTTTTTGTTTATTTCTTTCTGCATTTTGTTAATGCCCTTTAAAAAAGTTTTTTATTTAGTATCTGGTCAGACTTTGACCTAACATTCACTTCCTCAGTTAACACTCAGATTAGCAGTGCTGCCTGATATACAATACATGCCATCAGACTGGGTGTGGGAAGTTTATTGTTTTCATGACAAATGCACTGGCAAGACACTAATGACCCAATGATTTCTTTCCCTCTTATCGGATAGGCTGCCTCACTGCACTGTGCATTTTGTCCTTGAACTGAAATACCTGCTTGATATTTCAGGTTCATATCTACACATCAGACATATTACTCGTGTGATTTCCTTTTGTTCCACATAAATATTGGTCAATGGGGCTGTCAGCTACAGGTGTGATCTGATGTTTCAATATTGCATAGGTTGAACATATACATGCCACCTAGAAAAGTGCTAGTTTACATCACGGCCAAAATGAAAGCTGAATGTAGTATCAACTCTGCACATTTCTCCAGTTCCTCTGCCCTCCTACAGACAAAAACTTCTAAGTCAGAGGTGCTGCAGGGAGTTTAAAGGCCAAGTCTTTGTCTTTCCAGTCATTAGGTGCGTTCCTGAAATGACTGTAAAATTAGAGGTTTTATAAAAAGCAAATGCTATTCAATGTTATAATTTCCAAAGGAAATATGTAGGATATAAATTATACATTAAATGCAAAGTTTTGCTGTGAGGCTACTGAGTCAGAAACAAAAATGCATATAATTAATGAGAATATCTGTTTTAGCATATTCACTTCCCATTCTGATAGAAGCCATTAATCTTTAAATGTGTCTGAAAAGGACGCACAAGTCAGCTCACAAAGAGCATGTATGAAGGACACTAAATAAATTAAGGACACCAAATAAATTAAGGACACCTCACATGTCAGCGCAAGAAACCCATTTTACACTTATTATTTCTCCAGGCCACTTCTGCAAAGTCCCCTTTCTGCTCCTGTTACAGGAACTACCAGGACTTCATGGGAAAGAGGAGAATCCCAGTCTCTATTCCAAACTGTTTCAACATTTTATGAATGTATATTAAGACATCTTCAGTTTTGATAAACCTATAAAATATTTTGTCTTCTAGTTTATGTTTATATGTTTAAATGTTACAGTGGATGAAAATAATAATTATGAACTGAGTCTTGCTAAGGCAACTTGTCTTGCTTCACAGAAAGTTCTTACAGTCTTTTCACTCCTACAGTAATAGTGTTTATAGTGAGGAGGAGACATATCTGTGCTTTGAAGCTAACCAATTTTTTTTAACAAGACTAATTCTGATTGCAAAAATAAACAGTAAGGTGAATACCTAAGCGTTCTTACTTCTTATCATCTCCCCCAAGATCTTCAAACACTTCAAAACTTGATAGTATGTTACAACCCAAAACATGCTTTGTGAGGAAGGTTTCCAAGCAGCCTAATGGGATGGCTCATGGGTATATAGATATTTGTAATTCCTTAGCTCTACCCCATACCAAACATAATCATCTTGCCAGGTAAAACATTTTCAATATTAAAAAATATATATAACTCAAGCCAAAACTTTTTTCTGAGATCCAAGTCTTTCTACCTAATTACAATGGGCTCTGCCCCTTCACTAAAGGGCTAGGCTGCCCTTCACATGCTTGGAGCGAAGCACCTCACTCCATTCTTTTAGTTACTTCCAGGACCCTCACCTGGATTTTGAGGAACCTCATCTACAATTTTATTCAAGACTGCAGTCAGGAAGTTCTGCATTGCAAGCCCAGTGCCTTTCCTCAAGCTGTCAAAATTGTGCAGCTTAATTACCACATACACTGTCACTTCCTCTTCTGCTCCTTCTTGACCACCGTCTGGACTTCCACTTGACTATTTGCAGCCTCTGGTGCCTCCACATTCCCTGCACAAGAAATCCTGGAATGCTTCATAACTAGTCTTCTTACCAAGTTTTTCCTGGCTGAAAAGAAGAACTGTATCCCCTGCCTATGGCCTTGATCACACAACTCCAGCAGCTGCACCTCACACAGAGAAACCTTTGAGACAGTACTACCACCCTGACTCACAGGTTAGAAATTTAAAGCACGAAGAACGGGGTTCACTGAACATGTCTCATCTTAAATGCCTTTCAGTGAAAAAAATATCTGAAAAAAAGTGTCTGATATTTGAAGTATTTCAGACAAAATATCACAAGTTTAAAAGTTTTCATGAACTTGAAGGTTTGCATTAAAATATCACAAGAACCAGAGCATAGTTAGGGTTTTCTGGTTGAAAATTTTCACATGAAGTTCACTAGTGAACTATTTGGCCAAAAGCACATCGTCAGAGATCCTCTAACTTTGAATTAAACAATATTCCAGTTGTTTACAGCTCCTGTATGAAATCTAGAGAAATAAGATGGAGTCCTTCTGCCTGATGCAGGCAAGTACTTCAAGAAAAATAAAAAGAGCAGAAAATATTGGGTTCTGGGATCCAAGAATACTACAGGAATTCTCTAACTGATTCTATTTTTGACAACAATAGAGAGGATCTGGCTCTTTGGTTTTGTTGTTGTTTTTTTTTTTCTTTTGGTTTGGTTTGGTTTGGTTTAGGTTATTTTTTTGTCCTCCCTCCATAAAAGACTTCAGAAAAGCACAGACTTTCTTTAGTTAATATTAAAAAAAAAGAAATCTGTAAAAATTCCACGGGTATGAAAGCTGGTTTCAAGAGCTGAAGGCTCTTTAAGCAGGAAGTGATACCCAATAGAAAACACAGCTGCAAAGTTTACATCTCGCAGAACTGTAGACAGCAGCTGTGTTTAACATCAGCCAGCAACTGCCCAGAAAGGCAGCTCCAGCTCTTTGAGAACTGCATTGCAATCTTTTTGGCAAAAGCCTGCTCCTGGGCTGCCTTTCAGTCACCACCTCCCGTTACCCAAACTACATTTCAGCAATAATCACCACAAAACTTGCAGCTCTACAACATTTGCCCTGATCAGGGAGCAGTGGTTACATGAAGTCTTAGCCAGCAATTGCCAGCTAAGTGGTGAGCCTTCATTACTCAGCTCGGGCAATCTCACAGTTAGCAGCCACTGAAGGGGAAAACTTCCCCCCACAAAACCCTGCCCACTCATGTTGGCACATTTCCTCTGCTTCCTTCACATCCGTTCTGCTGTTTCAAAGAACCCTTTTGTGAATTTAATCAATTTGCCAACCTGGCAGGAAAGTAACCCAGCAAAAACAGCTTTGCAAATTGCAGTGCAAGTGCAGAGCCACGAGGGAGTGGGGCATGAGGGCCAACCTTCAGGAAAAGGCAAAAGAAGAGGTGAACATATATTCTTCACAATATAAGTGCAGCACTGGATCAGCTCAGTTGCTCCTGAAATGGCAACCTAAACCTAACCCCAACCCGAAGAGATATTTTCGCTCTGCAAATAAATACAGGGTAATGCTCATAATTCACATTTAGTTGGTCAAGGCAAATTCTTCTTATATGTTGTGAGATCACTAAGTTTGGGAAATGCAAGCTGGTTTTTATGAGAGATCCAATTTTGTAGTTTCTAATTATTCAAAAGCAATGAGCTTGAAGGGTTACGTCCCTCTGCAAGACTTCCATTGATTTCAGTTAAATTAGAATCAAAGTCTGGAACTTTACCATTCTACTGTAATTACTTAGTCTTAGATGCATGCCTACAAACATAAAAATACTGCCAGCATCTAGTATGAAGAAAACATCTTTATGCAAATAAAGTGCTGTTTGCTAGCATATTCCTATTTCTTTGTTATCCTTGATTCAATCATTATCCCTGGTGGGTTTGACCCAAAGAAAGCATAAGCCGTTTGCACTATAACACTTATCAACTCAGTTTTGCATGCAGCATAGCCACAGAAAAACGAATTAGAATATTCTTGGTTTGATGCCAGGTTTACATATTTCTGAAAGGGAAAAACGAAATTAAACTGTCACTAATAGGTGTATTTGTATTATCAGTAACTACAGCAGTCATGAAACATTTAAGGGCAATGAGCTAGGACATAAATGAAATGGGAATACTACAGCGCAACGTTTACAAACAGTAATTAGTAATGAGAAAATCGCAGAGCTTGCAAAACAGGTATAATTTCTTTTCTTTTCACTGAAACTTGTGGTCACAAGACTTATAAAAATATTAGTAGAATTAGAGTCTTGATGCACTCTCTAAAACCAGGCAGACTGTTTTTCTTTGATAAAGGCTTTATCAAAATTAGGGGTTTCAGCAACTTTTAACTATTCCTTCCTTTTTCACTGTAGGTAAAGTCATGCTGACAAAAAGAACAGGAAAAATCTATATAGATTTTTAAAATCGTTCTCATTTCTTTCTCCCTTGTGTTACCTCACTGAACAGCACTGCTGCACCTGCTGTCCAAGGGTACAATCTGTACTTGTTTCTGGGCTGTGTTAGTCTGAGAGGCTTTCACTAGCACATCCTTCATCAACATTTCCCAGGTTTAAATACAGGCAAACCAGAAAGATATACTTCAGAAGTCTCCACAAGCAACTTAAAGTAGAAAGTACTGTTTCATATTTCAGATGTCTCTGAAAAAAAGTGCATCAAATAAAATGAATAATGCCAGCAGCCCACCGAAACTACAGCTAGGGTGGAATACTGCAAACAAAGTTGCTCATAGGGAGAGTACAGGAGTAAGCTACAAAGAAATGATTTTGCTGTTATAGCGTCACAATTTTAGCTCATCACAGCTTTGCCACAAGTTTTCCTGATTAACGACGAAGTTCCTGAAATCCAGCTTTATCATACCCATTTATTTTCTCAGTGTGTAGCAAACACATCCACAACATAGACCACATGAGAAGACTGCAGAGCACTCTGGTCACAGCCAAGGTGCAAGGTGTGACACGAGGGCTAAGCCGGCATAAAGCAGGTGCTGCTGAAGGTGTCACTCTGCTCTTCCCTCTGTGACAGGATGTGCCCTCCTGCCGTTTCCCTTCCATTAAATTAAGGCACCCTGACTATGCAAAGTAAATCATTTAATCAGAAAATTAACCTTGCAAAAAGAAAAAGGAAAAAATCTGTCTTTTCTTTGATTACATAGTGAGCTGGCTCACCCTGAAGACAACAATCTGCGAAACCTGCGAATCCATGGATGGTAGGTCACTTGTCACAGAGGAGGATGAGCAGGCTGGTCTTTTCTAATATCACCTTCCCATTAGATCAACTTAAGTGTAAGGTCACACTGCATAAATAGTGCAGTTTCATTCAATTTCCTCTTGCTAGGGGATGAACCAAGAGCAGGGAGCCCTAGAGGCGGGGGTGTGCATGGAATTTGCACTTCCTTCGACAGGCAGAAGGTGAGCTGTGCCTCAGAAAGGAAAGCAGACAAGGGACAATCTCGGGGCTGGGGTGACTAAATGACCTTCTCCAGGTTGAGGTTCTGTGCCATTCATTTCACTTATGTGTGATGAAAAAGTTATCATTGAGCCAACTCCCCAAACACAGTCACTAATTGTGTGCACCCCGGTTTTTAAGGCACTTGGCTTGAGCAGCTGGTGCAATAAGCAGAGCTGCAAAGTTTTTCAACAAGATATATCGTCCACCTGAAAATCCTAATTCAGTGAGACAGAGCCACCAGTGGGACTTTCCACCCATCTTGTGCTAGCGCACAGCCCCCAGAACTGCAACCTTATCCCACTAGCCGGGGCTCTCAGCTCTGATGCTCCTTCTTCAGCAGCCATCTCACAGCTCAGTAGCTCTCAGTGTCTCTCCAAGGTGGGGATGCCTATGCCCCACCCAGCAGTGACACCAAACTGTGAACTAGTAGGTCTTTTGCACCAAAGTTGTCCAGAAACTGAAGGTCTGATTCACTGCCACACTGCTGCAGACTTTTAACAGGATAATTTCTCAGGAAGCCTTTGCACAAAAGGCAGTAACACAGCCATGAATTATTCCTTCAGCTTTTCCTAAGTGATACTATACACCACCAAAGATGCAGGTCCTTCAGATACTCTCAGTGTACCTGACCAAACGTGCAAATAGATCAGCTGAGCCTACTCTTGACCATTCTCTTGGAAAGAACATTTTTGGCTTTACAGTACACTGATTATCCATACTAAGAGAAAGGAAAGGGTGAATTATTCAGAGACTTCACTTAATACATTAAGATCTTCAGGGGCCATTAACTGAGAAGTTTATTTGTTAGTTTATTTATTAATATGATTCTAACTTAAGAGATCATCCATCCAAATAACATGTGTTTACTATAGGCGGTGTTTATAAATACATACCAGAAAACAACTCCATTACAATTACCACCTATATCTTCTAATATAACTCAAGCCAACAAGTCAGAAAAATGAAAAGTCTGTTTTCAGTTTTATTTTGGAGCTGCATGGGTGGTACCTTCAAGAAAAGAGAGTTGTCAGGCTGTGATGATATACCATTCAGCACTGTGTTCCTACAAAGTTCAAATTATATTTTAAATTTACTGTCTTTTTCCAGATTTAATATCACTATTTTGTAGGCTTACCTTTTTGTTTTAAATTATAACCCTGATCTGATAAGTCATAATGGGTACATGTATATACCCACTATGAAAAGAAAGAAAAAAACTACTAAAACGAAGAATTTGTGGAAGCCTAGAAACACCTCTCCTCTCCCTTACGTTTACCAGAAAAGCACTTCTAGAATGAGAAATGATGCTATTTTAGACTTGGCCTGTTCTGGAGTCAAGGGAAGTGAGTGCTGGTTTAATGCCAGGGGTGATTTCCCTTCTTGAGCTCCTAGGCTATTTGTTAAGCATGTGTATGTGTGTATGTTTAGGGCAAATAGATCATGCTTTTTGTAATAAGAATTACTCAAGCAAATTATTGGTGCAATACTTAAAATGGATTATGAAAATAGCTACATTTAGTCTGCAGCTCTAAATGCTACATGCTTTCCTCACCATAGTAACATAAGCGTCTTTCAAATGAAGAGAGCAGAGGAAAGAGCTTGAATTCTTGTGCTGCAGAGACTAAAAATGTTGGGCGGGGGGGGCGGAAAGGAATGGGTATTGGGAAAGTGCTCATTTCACAAGCTTTTGAACTTCAGATAGCAATTTAATAAAAAAAAATACTATAACTGCATTTATTCTGTTTAATGTTTTGCCGATATAGTGTTATAAACTCCTAGAAGCCTTTAGAGAAAGAGTGAATATCCAAATGGGGGGAAAAAAAAAAAAAGGAAAATACATAATTTTTCCAACCTAATTAAGTTGGGGAGTTATGGAAAACCATTCTATGGCATCCCAACAATAGCAGCTAAAAAAAGGTGGTTTGGTTTTGTTGTTATTTTGTTGCTGTTCTACAAATGGAAGTGTGAAAGAAAATAAATCAGAATTTCAGTTTGTCACAGCCTCTTGGTGATGGACGGCTGGCAAAGTATTTGGTACTAGAACAGAAGGATTCTGTTCAGTAGAGTAGAGGTATAATAACGAACAATAGATCCTTCACAACTGCCAGAATAAAGTTGCTTCTAGAACAAAAGGATAATGAAGCCAGTGGCCTTTCAGTGCTGTGATCAAGTAGCATAATTTGTGTTCTGCTGGTTTTCACTGACAGAATTCACTTCCAAACAGTCAAGACCTAGGAAGGGAAATTTTGTGACCTAGACTCAAAGTTAACATTTATACTGTATATTTAGAGGCCAGGCCAGGGACGAAGGCGGTGCCCAGCACTCAGCCTACAGTGGCTCTACCTGGCCACAAAGTCAAGGTACAGGCAGCCTGCAGGTCAGTGCACAGTGTCCTTGCTGTATGAAGGCAACACAAAGCAGCCCCTTCTGCTCTCCTACAAGCAGATGGCAATGCTGCCAGGCAAGGACAATGCCATCCCTTCTCCCTAGAAGGATATACAGAATACGTGGAAGTCCTCAGGCTGTCTGTAAGGCCAAGTTCACAACTGTGCCCTCCTGTGCACCAGTGCTTACTGTAAGCCTGTATGTGACCATGGGCTTACAGTCATACCACATGGATGCTAAAAGACATCAGATAGTCTATTCAACTGCGGACACCTCCTGTAGTCATCTAAAATTCAGAGATGAAAACCATTGCAGTGTGACTTTAAACTTGCCTTTGAAATACTGTATTGATCTAGCTGATAGCTTTCATTACTTTAAAAGCATGTGGTATTACTTTAAAAGCAACTGAAAAAAGCAATCTCATTCTTTCACATGCTTCATAATTTCAATCAGTACCTCAAGACTGGCTACATAAAATTTAAAACAAAACCAAACCACAAGCAAATTTCTACTAACTAATGCTTTGGAGGAATATGGTGGAGCTGGCCATCCATGTTAGGCACCAGATCCACACTCTCAGTAAAAAGCAGCATGACTCCATATGGCCTAAGAGGGGATTAGAGTGTCTCACAGTATTGTATACTATTATTATAGGATATACTATGAGTACGCAAAGAATTGGATCACGACCGCATTATACACCCACTTCCAACGATTCTTTGCTTACCTGTAGATTATCAGCAATTACCATTCCAAATTCTTTCCAATATATGTGTAAATCCTTCATTGCCCTTTCTGTACAGTCCACATTTCTAATATTTATTGTATCGGTAAGTAGCATAGACAGGAGTGGAGAACTTAAGATATCAGGTACTTCAGCTGTACAGATTCCAACTATTTCAACATCTCTTCATTAACACGGCAGGATTGAAAATGCCTTGCAGGGACAGAGCTTTTTCTTGGTGTATTGTTATCCTCAATAAGCAAAAAAAAATCATTGTAAGGTACAAGATGGTGAATAGTTGTTAAAAACCATGCAATAACACAATATGGTTAGTTTTGCAAGATTTTGTGGTTGAAAGGGAAATAAGAGCTAAGAAACAGCTTTAGAAGAGAAAAATCTAAAAATCTATCCTTCTTTACTGAATTTCCTATTAACATTGCTAAGGTAATGAGGACAGATACCTTATTCATAAGTACAAGACTTTTGACAATAGGCCTACAAATACTTGTTTTTCCTTTTAATTCCACTTCATTGTAAGGAAATTCAAGCCTGAAAATACCAGGCATCAGAAGAGCCTGTGTAGGTGTTTGGACTGCAGTAAAACTGGTCTAATTAAAAATAAACACACAAATAAAATAACACAAAACAATGTTCTAGAATAGCTCTTTCATAGGACAGAGGTATAGGTACCCTGTCATGCTCTCATCCATACATATAGCCGCAGAGGGATAAGACTCTTCCTAGACTTCCACAGAGGGTGATTTTTCCCTTTCTGCCAAAATCTGCCTGTGGTGTGAAGTCTACCTCAATAATCCTATGTCCCTCATTGACAGACTGCAAGGTTTAAAATAAATAAATGAACAAATAGATGAAACCAAAACCCAACTCTTCTGAGCTGAAGTATGGCTGTTTGCAAGCTCCTTACACAAGAGTACCTCTGCAGGAGTCTCGGGCTATTCCAGTTTCTGCTACAAGTAGCACACTTGTGGTTTGACAGCCTGAGCATGGTTTCATGCCCTTCTCTTAGTCACAAAACTGGCACAAGGAGTTGAAACTGGTGTACAATGCTTCCTGAGCAGCTTGTGCTCCTCCCTTGAGCAAATGTGTCTTGATAATTAGCTGATACTAGCAAATCGAGTTGGAAATCTCTTGTGTTAGGATTTTGCATCATAACCATATATGTTACAGAGTCTCCGGAGAATAAAGTAATCACTTCTTACATGTCCATTTAACATACTAAATGTTGGAGGAAGCCTTTCTTTTGCAAGTGCACTTTAACTAGACTGTGTATGTACTATACCCCACATATGTTCATATTGTATTCTTGCCTGGAAAAGTAAACCACAGAAAACCATGTTGGCATAAAAACTCATTTCAGAATTGCCTTGCATCATTTAAATAGTAAAGACTGTAGTTTCTTTAAAGGATAATCACCTTCAGCGACTGATTATTGTTTTCATAATAGTAATTCAAAATACCATTTCTACCCAGTCTAAGCACTTCTTGGAGAGACAAGCACCCTGAAATTAATTCTGATTTTCTTCCCTCAATAAATTACTTTACACCTTAGATTTATTTCAATTTCTTTTTTGCCATCCTGCTCTGTTTTATCATTCTGAGCAAGGCTGGACTGTTTGGGAATTAAATTTGGTTTCCAAACACTGCAAAATTCAACATTTAGGAAATCTTTACTCTTGTAACCAAACCACTAAATCAGCTCTATTTCTCAATTTTACTGAGAACAGCTGGCTTGAGAAACAATTCCTAAATTTAGACAAGTAGATTGCTTGAGAAATAATTAGGTATTGTTACATGGTGATTTTTGTTTTTTTAAAAGGCTGTCAAAAGCTCATCCCACTCTTAGCAGGGGTGTGGATAATTATATACTCATTTCAAAGTAGCTGAGTTCAATCAGTCACTGAAATAATATACAGTATCCTGGAACAAAAGAGATCTGTTTCAAATGAGAATAATAGCAAAAAGCAAGACCTCAGCATTTCAGATAATGCTTCAGCCATTGGAAGATGGGATTCAGTGTTCAGAATATCTTTGTTTTGCATGCTAAGCTTCCATTCCCGTCCACTTAAGGTAAGCAGCTCAGGTCAATATAGAATTGTCATAGCTTCTCTCTGGGATCTCATGGAATTAAACATGGATACATGCTCTCTATAGCATTGCAAGTCTGAGCTCTCTGAGGCACATATAAATTTATGTACGTAGAGCAGATCAGAGACAAAGCAGAAGTACAAAGTCATTAGAAGAATATCATGAAACCTATCTGCGTGCATTCAGCTGGTGTATTTGGATTTCTGCCTGGCTGTAGCTCAGCCATGCATCTAGAAATTCTAGCCAATGTACAGAATTCCTGACTCTGCTTGAGCAAAAGTTCCCAGTAGAGAATGAGCAGAGTGCAAGGAAAACTATGGCGCATGGTTATCCCTACATCAACCGAGTATGAACACACATTTTTATAAATAAAGATCTAAGATTTGGTCTCTTAAAGATTCAAAACCTATTTGGTTATGATGTTTAAAAATATTTCTCTCTACTACTGCTCATGGCAGTGTATTCCACATACTAACAGCATGCTATATAGAACAGCCTTGACATCTAAAAGCAACTTTACCCTGAGGGTTAAATCAGCATATTTTGCAAACCTGCCACAAATTTTTCCCATTTTTGAGCTAGTGTAGATTTAAGAGGGCATCATTTTCTAGAATAGTATAATAAGCATGGAATAAGAATAGGATTGCATTTCTACTGGAGGGAAAATAAGAAGCCCATCTAGAATGACTGTCACTTCTATGAACACATCTACTAGGACAAACCCACATTTCACAGGCTGTAAAATCTGTGTTAGTGTGAAACATGATAATATGAAAAACACGGATGTGAAAGCAAAGAAAATTTTAGTACAAGGTCACAGCAATTTATGAAACATCCCTGTGTTTTGACATGAGAGGCAGAATTTCTCTGAAATCCACAACATTGCTATATTTTTACACAAAAGGTAGAATTCCTCTAAAATATATAGTTGTCTTTTTAAATAGAGACATCAAATAGTACTTAAAAATACAAGTGGTCTCATTCAAACTGGAATAAGTCCAGAAAACACTGTAAGAAGCAAACCTGTGCAAATATAGATACCTTGCATCATTTGTCATTTAAATGCCTCAATATTCCCAGTCTTTGTTATTATCCATAAATTTTTCCTATAGCAGTATTATTCATATTAAAAAGCAACTAGATTGTTTACATCAGACACATTTCTAGGACAAACTACATAAGACACTTATTTCAAATTGGGGCTATCAGATGGTGGAGAAATAATGAGCCTTCCTAGGAAAGCAGTGAATCTAAATAGGTGCATAGAATTACTGCACAGAAAATTTCTCCTACACAGTTACTGAAGGGCAGGCATACCCTCAGTCTGCCCCCATGGTAGCAACCATACAGTCCTGAATAAGCACCTCTGGAAGGGGGAGCTGAATTAATTTTGTTCTGTTATTTCCTGTGGCACAAATGTAACAAAATTCTCACCAATTTAAACAAAGGAAAAATAATTGGATCCTTGCGGCTTTGTGAAGGGAGGGAAAGGCAGAAGCAGATCAGAAAATTAAAATATTATTGTGCAGCAATTATGGAGGTACCACTATAGCAAACCTAATTTTTTAACCCAGAACTGGATCAAGGTTAAGCATAAAATTTTTTGTTGCCTGGTTGATTTTTTGGTCCATTCACATCCTCATAAGCAGTTGAACTAAGAGCTTCAGCGATGCTGTGCAGGTCGTAACACATGGGTAGAGGTTATGCGTGGGGAGATTCTCAGTGTGCACAGGATATCCTTAAGAAAAGCTGTGTCATTAAAATGAGCGCGTACATCTTTGAACACTGCTTATTGCTGCTTTCCACAGTTCAGGAATGGGAGTGGCATTTCACAGGTCAAAGTCTTGCTGCCAACCAAACAGAGTGATCTCACTCTCCTCCTGCCCCTGCCCTGGTGATGCAGCCCCTCTGCTTTCAGTAGCTTGGAGATGGTTTAGTTCACTAACCTGTTAGAAGACTAGATAGCAAAAAGAATGACAGTTTTGCATTAGATCAGGGCAGCTGGCATGAAAAATCTCACCCTGAGTATTTATTTCTGATACACTTACAAGATCTCTTAGTTGGTCCAGGTATTATTCAAAAAAGGACAAGGACAAGCAGATTTTCCATTCTAGTATTCCTGCTTCCACATAGTCTCACCCTGCACTATCAAGTTTGAGTGTTAAATGTGTTTAATCAATGAGAAGGGTTACAGCCAGGGAGCAAGCTCTCTGCTCTACCCGGGGCTTGCATCCATGTCTCTCCACACACACTCTCCTCCTCTGTTCACTGTGGAGGACTGGAAGTGCTCCTGAACTGCACTCCTTGGACGAAGCCACTTTCCCTTTCCTCTCCTCCCCGTGCTGTTTCACTCATGCGGAAAAAAAAAGGTGATGACAGCAGCCAAGGAAACTGGTTCAATGGGTTCACCAGTTACCCAAAAAGAGATTAAAAGACTGAAAAGATTAAAAGTGAATGAGAAGGACATTTTTATCTGTTCCAATATGTTTAAGTTAGATCAGGAATTCTGCAGGTGATGTGCTGTATCAGCTTGGGCAGATGGGTCACTGATTTTACCCCTCAACAGCATGGGATCATGATGTTAAATTCAAATTTCTACACAGTGGTCTGAGATCTCAGAGCCATCAAAGGGGTGGCAAAGTGCAAGTATTCTAGTATTAGACTGATTTAAAAACTCTGCAATGCAAAATGCTGGCAGGCAATTTCAAATGTCTCCAGTTGTAAAGGCTCTACAGCAGCTGTTGAAGTGCATAAAGGAAAAGCATGCAGTTAAATTTTATCAGCTGAGGTGGGGGTAAGTGCTGTCACTAAGTGAACGTGGTGTGGGAAAAAGAACGTTAAGCACACCAACTAGTAAAGGCCAAGTGCTGAATGGATTTTTTCCCAAGTCTGGGAAGTGATTTTGCCAGTCTTTTAAACATTTTAAATAACGCAAGGAGCCTTGGTGCTTTCAGAAAAACAGAGGTTTGAAGAGTGTGAAAATATTTCTTTCTTTTTAAAAGGACAAACCTGCACAGAAGTGAAGGATAGTCCTTTAATCAAAATCTTGGGAGTTGCTCTGCGATGATCTCAGCCGAGCCTCAGGCTGTCCCATTTCAGTAAGTAAGCATGTTGGGTCAAATGTCTTACCTGTTTCTGAAATATTACCTGCCCTTGTGCAACCTCTAATTATAAGTTTCAGTGAGAGTCTTTATAACCTACATTGCAACTGGCTCTGTTTATGCATTGTAAGATTTTTAATAGTTCAGGAACTCTGATACACATGCCTTTTTCTTTTTGTATATGTTAGCCTTTTGTCTTTCCCAACTTTCTCTTCCTGTCCCTACCTCAATTCAAACAGAATCAATCGTCTAAGAAACTGTTTCATTCTGCAGGGTACTAAAGCCAGGAGAAACATGAGTTGGAAGAATTTAAGAAGGTATGTAATAAAAGAAATTAGAACTATATAAGTTATTAGAGCAGAGTAAACCTGGGGTGACTCTGCATGATGATAAGAGGGAATCCACTTCCTTTAAACCAGACATCCAGTTCCTGACCATTTCCCTGGAAGCTGGATGTTCCTCTGCTCATGTAGCTCCGCTTCACCATGCAACATTGTCACCTACTTACTCAACAACACCATGCAAGAGCACTATGATTTGATGTAAGTTTTCTGCAACTGAGTTTAAAAGGACAAAGGTTTGTAGGGCTTCTCCACCTGACAGCCTCCCACTCACACAGCCACCAGAAGCTTTGAAAATGAAGCGGCTCTGTGTTCAGCTAGAACAAGCTAAACACCCAGCATTTTATTATTCAAGGGAACAAAGTTATAGGTTTCAGCCCCAAAAAGCAGATTTTCATCATCACAGTGTCAAAGTAGTGCCTCATGATTACAGATGTTGAAAGCAAGATGCTCTTGAAATGTACAGAAAAATACAACAACAGAAAAATACAAAAGTGCAACAGAGTCTGCAAAACCCTGACCTCTTTGAGCTACTGAGATTGAAATACTTTACTGGGACAAAGGATGTTTCAAAACACCCTGTTATAACTGCATACTCGAGCCTAATTTGAGGCTTCAAATAACACTTGCATTTGGCTTGACACTTGTTTCATACACATGTTCCTCAGATGGAGAACTGCCAAAATATGCTTATTATTCCAATTATAAACAAATGGTTCTGCTCAGGGAACAATGTGCCTGACACTGGGAAACTTCATGCACTCCCAGGTACATGCACTGTACTCAGTTCATACATGCTCATCCTTTCTGTGCTTTCCCTGTTAACAGCATTAAAACTAGAGCAAACCAGGGCATACCTACTTCACTAGAAGGTAGCAACCCACAGGTGATGACACAATGACAGTAATTAGAAGGGTTCTGTAACGTTTTGAAGGGCAGCCAAATTTGTATGTGTCCCTTCTAGTAACTCCAGTGAAAGCAAAACAAGTTCAAAGTATTATTCACTTCACTCTCCAGAAAAACAAATAAATACTGCAGACTATTAACTGAGAATTACTAGGAGAGATATTTAAATTCATAAATATATGTGTATACATATTTGTGTGTGTACGTGTGTATCCACCTATATAGACATACACATATATATGCCTACACACGTAAATTGCCCTTGCATACAACAAAAAGAAGGGTGAGACAAAAAGTGTCTGACCAAAGACAGTAGTTGGCAAATACACAAAAGGGATAATGAGGAGCATTCATTTCCCCAGTCTCCTGTCCTGCAGGCACCTGTGGAAGGCAGAGAATTAATCAAGAGCATTAAATTTAAAACAGAGGCTTAAAGAAAGGGTGTTGACTACAGAAAAAGAAATTAGTTGTAGAAATAAAAGACTCTTTAGTTTGGAAAAAGGGAGCGATAAGAAGAAACAGAGAGAGTCCAATATCTAAGGAGAGGCAAAAACTAGAACAGGACTAATATAACACATTACATATAAATACAATGTAGCTTGAAAGCAAAAGGTTATCCTTAAAGGAGAAAAAAAAAACCCAAAACCAAAAAAAAAAGAGTGTTTTCCAAACAGTATTTCTAAAGCTAAGGTGCTAACTACCAACACCAGTGTTTGAAGTACCCCAAGGTTTTCAGAGCACATAAACAGAGCACCTCTAGAGTTAAATTGTGGCAAGGAATACATACCAAAAAACATAACTCAATGATGGTCTGTATACAACTGATGTAATAATGGGAGTTCTCATTAATGCACACACAAGAACACCCAAACATACCAAACGAAAAAAAACAACATAGATTTGGGAGCTCAGTTTTCCAAATGTTTTGTGCAAAACAGCATGAAAAAAAGCCAATCAGAAAGGTCATTCCCAGGAAAACCTGCAGCCCAGCAGCTAAGAGACATGCTCAGTTTGTGGTATACTGTTTTAAATTCCCAGTCTGCAGGACGGGTCTTGACATGTCAGCAGGCCACACTCTCACCTTTTGGCTACAGGCTTTCCACTCTCTTTTCTCTCTTTCTTATCCCAAATTCCAAACAATATTTTGTCACATTTTATCCCTTTCAATGAAATACTTGTCTGACAAATTAACATGTACCAAAATCAGCACAACTTTAAACAGAGAATTTCTAACAAGCTCTTTCTCTTATGATGAAATAACCACCATGACAAAGATGAGGGAGATGGTAAGAGACTCAAAACAACTAATAGTCCAACTTTCATTAAATTTAGTTAATTGTACATCTTCCCTTTGAAAATCTCACCTTTGGGGCAAACCGCTTTTACTTTTATTTTACTTCCTTACTGTTTTTCTCACTTGTCTAGACGTTTTTATGTCTCAAATTGTTTTAAATTGTCCTTTTCAACTTTCATTAATATTCTCAGTTCTTCCCTTCTTTACTCTTCTCACTATCCTTGCCAAATTTTGTTTTTACATTGCTCTTTCACGGTTTGCTCTATTTTCTTCCCTCCCCCAGCTCTACATTTCTCTCCAACTTATTTCCTTCACAGACTTCAATTTGGAAATCTTGGATGGATCACCTATCCCGTATTATCTCTTAAGAAGTTAGAGTAGTTTTACTGAGGAACAAGTAGCTTTTTATTTCCTATGCAGAAAACAAGTGGCTTTTTGTTTCCTACACCAAAAAAAGCGGATGACTGAGTAAATGAAAATGCAGATAACATAACATCCAATTAATGTACACACCCAGTCCAGGTCTTTGATTACAGGGCTAAACATCTGGTTTGTTTCTTGCCATTTATTTTCTGATTAAAGAACGCTGCTGTGGGTTGTTGTATTTTAAGGTCAATCCATAAGCTAGGAGACATTAGAAATATTTCACCTTTGTGGCAGCTTTTTTTCACCTTTAAATATCAAAGTGGAAAGCAAACTAGGTTATTATATGGATGCAATTCAGGATAAGCAGCATTTTGAAATTTGGGCAGACATTTTGGGCAGTCAAATCCACACTGAGACACTTAGTGCCTGCTCTGAAGGTGGTTTAAGGTCTTATATGTACAGCTACAATAGAAGCCTCAAGTACAGCACATCTCAAAGTTGAGCACAGTCATAGGACATAAACGCACCACTGCATATTATGGAAATATGAGCTGGCTGTGCTGACTCTCAACACGGAAGTACTGAGGACAGCAGTACATAGATGCAGAAAGTATCACACTTAATGAACCTACCAACTCTTTTAGTTTCCCCACAGATTCGAGATTCCTGCACTACCCTTCTGTAGCAAGGCCGCTGCACATTTTTCTGATATTTGAAAATCTCAGCTTGCCTATTTCCAGAGGCTTGGGCAGGAATTGTTTAATTTGATCCAATTTGGTGCCTGATCAAAAAGGAGGGACCAGCCCTCTGCCCTACATTAAGTTAATGGTTTTATGGGTGGTACTCACAGTAAAGAACTACGAGTGGGATTCTTGCAGAAGCTGAGTAATATCTGGCCCTCAATATGGAAGGCTTTGGAAAGTAAAGTGAGAGACATTTATTGTCATGGAGTCTACACTGATACTAAAAATGCAAAAAGACAGAGAGAAAAGATGAGCTCAGTTGCTATTTACCATCATCTGTCTAGAGGCTAGCAGAAGGTGCATTGGGTTTCCAAATACTTTACTCTCTGCCACAAATACTGCTCTGCCACAAACGAAACTAACCCCAGATGATTTTCCATTTTAATTCCTGAGAGCTCTGCTGTGTCAGCACTTCATAGGAGATGCATTTCATCCCTTCACAAAAACAATGGGCTTTATTATATTATCTATGATTTGATGCTCTATCCTTGCCCCTCATTTTTTGCTTAGCTATTAAAAGAGACACTATTTGTTACAGTGGAGCAAGTGAAAAGCCCATAACAAATGCTGTTAAATCAGATACTAACAGGTCTCTGATTTCTAGCATATAGTAGTAAACAACTATCACAGATTAGTACAGTAAGGAAAAGACAAACACAAGCCAACTTCATTTCTCTGAGAAAGCCCTGAGACCTTTTTTCAAGGAGATTATTTGTATTCTTGGCATTACCTGCTGCATAAAGCAGGTCCTGTCTACGAATTTTTGATAGCTACATAACTATTGCTAATTTCTAATGTGTTATTCCATAGATTATACATATATATTTGTATATTGAAGTTGTCTCCAATTTTCTCTTCATACTGGGTAGCTTTAAGGCAGAAAAAATAATTTCAGTGGCTATATATCAGAAAGTAGAGTAAATTGTGATGAAACCAGTAATTTCTATAAAGGTAAAAATTATTCTTCCACAGAGCGAAGAACAAATACCAACAAATCACAGATCACAGCTCGTCCTTAGAATATCTTTGGTTTAAATAAGAGCACCAAGAACAAATACCTTATTTTAAAAAATAATAAAAAATAAAAATAACAAAAAAAAAAAAAAAAAACAAAACAACAAACTTCTTATGTGATGCAGTCCTGACACTTTAAAACAAGAACATTTCAGGATTCAGACTGTACAGTCTACCAGCTTCACTTCTAACTTTCAATCTTTGCTCCAGCAATCTGCTTCAGAATTAATAATTCTACTGCACAATACAGCATTTTCTTTGTTGTTTTGTTACATGATCTTACTCTGCAGGATAAACACAGGATCAGCCAAGTTATACATTGATTTCTATGGTGACAGATTACTAACAATGATAGATTTTTAATGATGTGTCAGCAAATGTGTAAAACTGTGCGGCTGTGAGGCAGCAACTGCCAAAAGAAGCTGCTCTAAATGTCATATAGAAAAGATATATCGTTGTTTCATTTTTCTCACTGACAACCAATTCTGATAGTGTACATTTTACACAATGAAATTCTTCCCTTCCCTGTGTGAGATCAGATGATAATTCAGGGTATTGCTTTGTTTGATTTAATTTGTAACATATTTTAAGGAAGCAAGCAGAAACACCCTCCCCAACACCTCCCCTCCCCCCAAAAAAAAAACCACTGAAAAACCACATAACTATAGCAATTAACAAAAATTCCAGATTTATAAGGGAATTTGGTATTTTGATTATGAAGACAGTAAAGTGTGGACTACTACAGCAACAAAACAGTGGAAATTAATTTCTGCAATGGGTTAATTTGTGCATTTAATACACTGAAATGACTCAAAGGCCTTTAGTTTACAATAAATAGAACAGTAGAGTGGCTAGAGATGCATTGCAGCATCTTTTCATTCCTTAGAAATGAAAAATAACTTGACAGATGCAATACGTGCTGGTCAACAATGAAGATTTCCCTCAGCCATGGAAAAATGCACCAACTGTCTTTTTACTCCAATTTTACACGTATTTTCCATGCTATCCTAAAACTACCAGGCAAAAGTCCAACAAATGCCACACTGGAACTTATTTACCTGTCAGGTTGGCTCATGCCATTTGCACCCAGAGGTAACAGAGACATTTCTCCACACACATTTTTCCACAACACATTGAAAATGGCTTACAGAAATCATGTTATTATGCCCTTAAAAGTCTTTGCACCACACACAGGAAGATGGAGGAGTACTGATGTGTGACAGTTTCCACTACACTCAGTTGCCTGCCTCTCCTTGCTGTCAGTGCACTAGGACTCTGTAATGTGACCCCTGCTCTTAAGGTAATACTGAAGTACAGCGTGGATGTTCTTTTAGATATGCTCCAGGACTTATCTATGGCAAGGCTGTAACTACAGTGCCAATTAACAGCTAATTTACAGACTTCATACAAGCATGTTGGATTTGTAAAAAATACATTTTGCACTGATACAATTCATCTCAGCTTAGAACAGGGAGAAAATGTTCCTAGGTGCACCGCCGATGATGGCTGTTTTATCTGTTCCAAGTAAAGGGCATAGGTGGTACTACTCTGTGTGCTGCTAGCTGAAATGCAGCAACTTCAAGCAGGGTCTAACATGACCTTCCAGTGCATTTTTGAGTCATTTGTTATGCCTTTCAGGAACTAATCATCTTGGTACAAGGACTGATCCACAGCACGTTGTACATCTGAACTGAATGTCTTCTCCACTGCATGTGCCATAACAAGGACACTGAAAGTCACAACTATTGTTCAATTATAGCCACAGCAGCATAGGAGATTTAGTCACATTAGGGCTGTTAAAACCAATGCAGCTAAGTGGCCTGTGCTGCTTCAGAAAGCTCTATCAGTAACAAATTAGCCCTTGCCCTCTTAGGGCATATGTAATCTTTTCAAAGCTCTGGCCTCTCTCTGGTAGCTCACCTGCTCTCCTGTGAAGGGGCTTACTTCTCACTTTAGCTGCTAAGTGTTTAATTTAAAGAGTAAATACAGTTTTCCAGGCTTTAATTAAAAAGATTTCTGAAGTGTGAGGATGCACTTGAAACCTAACAAGCAAGATTTTAATCTCCTCACCTATAGTAATCACTTCACAGCACGGGTGTTAATGAAGGCAGCAAGGATGAGATACACTGATGAACCTGTGCAAACCAAGGGAAGAAAAAGACAGAGTATTTTCTCCTAAATGAAGTTTGCCTATCCATGAGCAAACCAAAGCTTCCTGTGGTCATTTTGAAATGCCCCAAAGATGCTGACTGAGTCAATACCCTACTTAACCGCACTCTTGTCAACCTGCCCTGCTGTATTGATATTAATTTCAGTTTGTGCTGTTACAAAGAGATTGGCCAAAGAAAAACCCTGCATCACTGGACTTGTCTGAATACACAGGTTTCATTAGCAAAAGAAACCATGCAACTCCTTCAAAGAAATGGACCTTTTCTGTTCAGCTGGGTTCTTATTCCAAACCATGTAAAATGTTACAATTTCTAACATGTCTTATCAGCTCATTCAAGCCAATGTAGCAAAACAGACTTAAAACATAACCAGAAGCCTTCAGTTCCATCCTGTCCCAATACTTTTTGTACACTGCAATGCAGAGAAAAACTTGAGAAAAACACAAACATACACATAGTTAGTATCTTGGCAGCCTGTGTCTGTTTTGAAATTCAAGGATTGAAATTCTTCCTCCATAAATCCACAACCATTGCCATATCTACTGTAAAAGGTGAAGTCACCATTTTCTAACTCAAAGAGGCTACGGTTTACAACATTCTTTCAGATCATCACCTGGACATCTACTCTGAAAAGGCTAAACAGCACTTGAATCAAAAGGTATCCAGCTCAGAATAATCCTGGTTGAGAGCATGTGCATACATGCCTCTTATTCTAGATGTGTAGCAACCTTGATCAGTGCCTGCACTTTATGAGAAGGAGGGACCACCAGTCCCTTGTGCCATAATGGAAACATCAGGAGACAGACACAGATACGCATCCTCATATACTCAGAGATGACATGGAAAAGCACTTCAAAGCCAAGGTATAGTTACTTGTTAATTCAGGCTCTACGCAATGCTATTTAAATATTGCATATATTTTTACAATTATATGGCCTTTTCACAGAATGAGACATACACAGAAAAGTGTATGAGCATCACTACCTGCATAGTACAAGCGCTTGCTGAAGAGTTAAGTGGTAAGAGTTAACATCAGCAACTCAAAGGAACAGAGAAAATTATTGTTTTGTTTATTGTTAGGACAGGAGGAGGATTAGTGTAGAAAATATGCACTTCTGGTTTTAACAATGAGGTCAAGTATACGTGGAGTACCCCTTGCATTCCCATCTCCTAGAAGTAATCCTTAGTAGCAGATACCTCTCTGGTAAGCTCCATGGTGAGCACAGACAAGAATACAGCCCAAAATGAGGAATAATAAAATTCCAACCATAGATTCTTCAACACTTTTCCTCTGTAAGGGGAAATCCTTACAGCAGCTAATTCTGTGAATTAACACTCTTATTTATAGAGAAGGCCCTTAGTAATCAAACTACTAAACAAATTGTCTTCAATGGTAGGTATCATCAGCACCAGCAATTTACTGGGGAAAAAAGCACCAACAAAACAGCCAAAAAACAAGTGACCAACAAAATTCAACAGTATTTAATTAACTTCCTTATTGCATATGTTCAGCTCTGTGTTTATTGATTCTCATATACATAATGAGCTAGAGAATTACCAGTCACTCCACATATCAAATATAAAGTGCTCTGCGTGCATTAGGAAAAGATCTATACAAAGACAAGCAAAAATGGTAGAACCCTTTTCAAAGATCATGCAGATAGATAGTATGGATGTTCTCTTCTGATTCTATTTCATGATATATTCTTCAGGAGAAAAGTTACAAAAACATTTATTACAGTTTAGAGACATCCATTTCTTAATGAAAGTCTTCATACGCATCAGTGACGGTAATGCTAAATAGTTATATATTAATGGTTATATATTAAATATTTAATAATGATTATACATTAAATGTTTAATAAATGGCTGACAATTTCGGTCAGTACTAACTATTTCAATGGATAATAGATTTCAGTAATACATTCTATTGCAAGCAAATGGGAATTACATTAGTATTTCATGTGCATCTTTTTTCCTTTCCATTTTCAGCTCTGCAAGTCTTTGTATAACAACAGATGATGCTAGGCAGAGAGTACTGTAGCCAACCAGCTTGCATCTTTACATCTGTATTTACTGAGATAATGTTCTCCTAATGCCAGCTGCTTTGTGCGCCTTTGGATTTTATTTGTAAAGGCTCAGAAATGTAACAAAAAAAGAAAAAGAAAAATCAAGAAATTTGTATCACAAAGTTCATTTATCAGCATCATTAACATGTGATGGAAAGTTAAGCTGATAAAGCATTTTTGTCAGGATTGCCAAATTCACTCACTGGAACTGAAAGTTTTCTCAGGAGACCAACCTTTCTGAGAAGAAAGCACACTGCTAGCAGTTTTCAGAGGGTCTCTTTCCTTTAACCTAGTTTTTCATGAAGACATTTAAAAGCTCCCAGCCTTATCCTGGGTGGTGAAATAGGAAAACTGCAATCACAAAGTACTTTGTAGAATCAGAAACCGCTTCCTGCCCAGCTCCATTGATCATTTTGAATAGAGAAAATTAAAATTAAAAAAAAATGAAAAGAGCCATCACATAGATCCCACCTGCAACAGGCAGACAAAGGAAGAGGGCAGATAAAACCCACTATAGAAGCAGATCTCCCAGTCATGCCTGTTTCCTGCATTTTCTTTTGCATTGCAAAACCATCTTATGAACTGGATTTCTTTCTGAGAAATATACTGGAAGATGCTCTCCAGAAGTGTACTCAATATGCTCCATTCTCTACTAGATGCTCAGCCTAAGGGATAAAACTACAGCTACACAAAAGTAAATCATAAAAAAACCTGCATTGTGTGGACATCAGTTCCTCAGAACCAATTGCTTTACTGTACAGATCCAGATGTTGTACCAAGCTAACTGCTAGCATGAATATAGACTAGACATAACTTACAAAGTAGGACTTTTCTTCTGAAAATCCTGTAATAGAATATTGGC
Organism: Coracopsis vasa; assembly: GCA_026283785.1. Taxonomy (NCBI): domain Eukaryota; kingdom Metazoa; phylum Chordata; class Aves; order Psittaciformes; family Psittacidae; genus Coracopsis; species Coracopsis vasa. Next base: position 33,327 of record JANHGB010054603.1, read on the forward strand.
AACTGTACAGCCCTTAAGTACATTCAGAAAGACTTCAAATGAGGCATCAACTCCAGGGGACTTCCTCTAAAGAATGGTATTGTTATCCAAAGTAAAACATCCCTATATGCTTATGCAGCAGCACTAATATGCTGATCAAATCACCATGATTTACCTTCTACTAAATTTAAACCCAGAGTTGTGATACACATACAGAAACCTAGAGTTGCATCCCTAGAATTTCTTGCAGTGAACAAACTACCCTCATGCATATAGTGCTTTAAGTTGATTTTGTGCTCTTATTCAATTAAATCATAGTAAAAAGAATTAAGAAAAAAACTGCTAGTACAGATGATGTTTCTTCCCTCCTCTTGACTCATTATTCTGATGGAAAACCTCCTACTAGTATGGGGTGCACCTGCTACAAAAAAATACTGCAGCTGCTTATTTTTAACATAGTAAGGTTTTCATATATCATATTTGTGATTTCATAAATAATATCCTAATCTTGCAATTTATCACATCCTATCTCTGTCACACATGCATATTGGTATAGTTTTATAAACATATGTATTTATATATATGTTTATTTGAGATAATCTCAAATACAATCTCAGAACTAGAAAACACCATGTCTTCCAGAAAAGCACACCTCTGTAATCAAACCAGCAACCCTAGGGAGAGGCTGAAAACCTCCAAGAGTCAGAGCTTAACACTTCAGGTTGTAATATTTGCCTATGCATTAACATAGGCAGAGGGCTTCCAGGCTTGGGACAGTCTATTCCTGTACGCATCTGGCCATGTTCCTATATTCTAAAGCAACAATTTACAAAGGTATTAAAAATAACATGTTTCAGTAAAATGTT
>JANHGB010054607.1:9436-26537 GCA_026283785.1 Coracopsis vasa
AATTCAGGTTATGTATAGTAGTAATATTTCACTTTTGTTTGGCACTTTCCGTGAGCAGATCTCATAGTCCTCTACTTCAAAGTCCTGAAAATGCCCTCTACTGATAGTGATCAGTATCATTATTTCCATTTTATAAATTGAAACAGACAGGGGGGTAGGAGAGCAACTTTGGTGAGCTCACCAAAGTGGCAAAAGCAGGGCATAGAGCCCCTGAATTGAATATCCTCACCCTGTGTCTGATGACTTGATCAGACCAGCTTGACGATAAAATATATGAGAATAGAATGTGCAATTGATTATGCGGCACTGAAGTGGATTTCCTGGTAACATTCTCCCAAAGCTGATTTGTTTTCAGTGTACAAAAATACCATGCTATGTTTTGCATGTCTTCATTTCCTGCAGGGGTCTCTCTGCCAGGTAACTCATGATGCATAGTAACGTTTGCTTTCCAAACCCCTGTCCTGTGCTCAGAACGTCGTCGTTTTTCCAGCAGCTAAAGATGTCTGTGAGAAATACTGTTAGGCTTCAAAAACTATTTAAGCTCGAAATACATATAGAAGCGTGGTTAAAGAGCATGGTTTGCTGGACTAGTGTTTCGAGCCTATTAAAAATGAATGATTTTACAAAGAATTAATTTACTGCTTAGTCGGGAGCAATTGTTGTGACTCAAGGTGTAGCTGAACAGTTCTCTGATGTTTTAAAGTGTGGTGTCTGTGAAGGCCGGGATGTGTCAGGTCAGAGCATGGTAGATCCAGACGGAATGAACTGGTGTGTGCAGGTGGAGCAGGCCAAGAAATGTGGGTGCTGTTCCATGCAAGAAGTGGCGCTCCTGGGGCACAGCACTGGTAACTCACTTTTTCTTCCCTCCATCACATCATCAGAGAATGGTTCAAAGCACTTCAGTCTCTAATAATACTCCTTAGTGCTTACATAGCACTTTGCACATTCTGGACGTTTTACAAGAGTTAATCCACACAACCACCCTTTGAGGGTGGAAAAAACACATTATCTGTGTCAGGCCGCACCTTTTGGGATGTGCCAATACAAGTGAGTTTGGAGGCTTCGGCACTGGGAATGCTGGGGTGACGTGGCTCTGTGGGAAGGAGGGACTGTGCCCGCTGTGCAAGGGAGCGCTGTGAGAAGGAAACTTTAAAAGTGAGGAAAAAAGGTTTCCTGCAATACAGGTGAAGGTAGAGCACTGTGTGGCATTTATTAGTGCTGCCTGGTTGTTTTCCTGAGGAAGGTGACCTCCTAGGAAAAGGGGCTCAGCAGCTACATAGAGAATGGAAGGATGTGCTTGTGTTGTGTGGGCTATAGGAAGTGGTTGGAAAGTAAGAGGACAAAACGGGGGTGCTTTCCCATGTTAATGAGGCCAAGAACCAAATCCAGAAACAGGGGATAATGGAACTTTGGGCTGCAGAGAACTTTGTGCTTAAATTATTTGTTCAGAAGGTTGATGGAAGGGCAAGATGTTGCCTCCTGCCCTCGATGCTGGGAAGTCTGCCCAGACTGGCTGCTGCTGTTCTCCATCGGAGCATTAGAAAACTGCTGAATGAATCCTTATTTATTTGTTTATTGAACAGTTAAATTACTTCTGTTTGAAAAGTTAATCCTGGGTTTGTAGAGTTGCCAGTTTTTATAATGGCTCCTAACAGATGCTGCACACCCTGGGCTGAATTTCAAAGGCCTTTGCACTGAACAAGTGCTGCTAAACATGTACAGCCTTGTTTGCTACCACACAGCACCGTGCTCAGGCAAAGGTGAAGCTAAATATATTGCACTGACACAAGTTAAATCTTTTGGGTCTGGTGGGCTTTACAGATGCCTTTTAGGGTAAGTGTGAGAAGCAGTTTTGGTCTTTTACCAAAGCAAGTAACTGTAATGCTGGAAGCATCACACAGAAGTGGAGCACAATTGCCCAAAGACTGAACCTGGGGCCTGCACTGACAGGGGACTGGGAGGGCAGGTGCTGGGAAGAACACAGGCTGGTGAGCTCTGTAAATATCCTTGTGTCTCTCATTTCATGCTGAAAAAGAAGAGTGCTCTAGGGGGAAAAAAACCCAAACCAAACCCAGTTGTATTTTGATTTCAAGTTTACAATCACTGGTATTTTTAGGAAACACTCTGTTTATTTCAATGTTAATTGAAGTCAGACCTAATCAGTGAGCCTTCAGATGAGCTGTGCAAAACCATTTCATTTCATCTTACACCACAGATTTGTCCTTCTCTTGCTGCATTCTTTTCCCTGCATTTGTCTGCTGTGCATTCTCTTTCCTCCTCTGGAAGATGCTCAATCCCTTGAAGGCAGTGCTCCCTTTAGCCTGTTGGGACTGGCCACCTGCAGCTGGGAAGTTCCTTCCTAAGTTTCTTGATAAGTTAATCAAGCTGCTTTCTGTGAAGCTCACAAAAACCAATTGATACTAGAGAGAACTCTTAACTTTGTATTGATACCTGATGGAAGCCAATGGATTTCACAGGAAAGGAGTTTAAAGTCTTTCCTGTGGGTAATATTCCCAGACTGAGTAACCTGTTTGGAATGGGTGAAGTACCAGATGCATTTTTTTATTTCTGTTAACATCAGTAGTTCTCAGTTATTTGGGAACATCAATAGAACAGTAACAATGATACCGAGCGCTTTCACACTGCTTTTGTTTTCAGTGCGCGTTGTTTTCAGTAAACTGATTTATCAATGAGGAAGCTGTTTGGTAAAGTTTTCTGCGCTCTTGTTTTTGTTACAGCTGCCTCATGGGAGGGAAACTGATCTTTATTAAACAGAGTTGTTTAGTCATGCTCTTGGATACAAAGATGTGGGAAAGTTCTGACTGTAGATACTGCAGGTTATTTTGGTCATATGTTGTCACAAACATGCAGCGGGGATGCTGAGAGATTGATTACAAAAAATAGGATGCTTACTTAGGTCAGAGTTATGTTTGTATTGCTGGAGGCACTTAATCATGTCAGCTGCATGTATGTACCTGTATCCTTGCAGAGCTTGGAAATGTGCTTTATAGTGCAGGGTGTAAAACATGTCATTTGGCTCGAAGAAGATTTGTGTTCGTCCCTGATTAATCCAAGGGTGCTCAGAGTAGCTGGAGCTAATGAAAGTACAGCAAGTTTCAAACATGCCAGCATTGCAGAGTGCATCCTGTCAGACCTTTCAGCAGCGTCGCTGGGTTTTAAGTTATTTTCTTGGGTTGATTTTCCTGCTGCTATCATTCAGCTGTAGAATGGCATATTGCTAAGGTGCTTTTCTGTATTTGATGGGCACAACACACATCAATGTTAATGGTAATTATGTGCATGCTAAGAACAGGATCTATCCCAGATGTTCCCTGAGTCACAGGTTCCTTTCCTGGCATTTTGTGTCAGGTTCTTAATCATTCAAAATTCACTGTTTTCAAAATGTGAAGCAATTTCAGGTTTACAGGTCTACGTTATGACCACAGAACTGCAGTAGAGAAACAGCAGTGGGATAAAGCAGGCCAGAATATCACTGCTTGGTTAAATAAAAGCTATTTATTGTGTTCTTGTTCTTGCATTGAAGCAGTAAGAGATAGAAATGTTTGAAGATTGCGGAATCGAGCCTTTAGCAGCAGTTTGTGCTGTTTTGATTTAAATGAAAAATGAAACTGAGACATGCCATGGGCTTGGTGCCTTTCGCCATAACCTAAACCTGTTATTCCAAAAGAAAAGAAGAAGCCAGTAGCAATTCCACAAAAAAGAAAGAAAGGCACTAGATTTAATTAAACCTCTTAGCAGTGGAGCAGTGGGAGGAGAAGATGACCTGAAGGTGGTGGCCTTCAAACCACCCTGACAAGAAGCTTCCTTAAAAACATCAGCACTGTGGCAGTGTCCTCAAGGTAAACAAATGCAGATGATTTAGGATCAAAGGCAAAGTAAGTACTAATGTTCTTCTCATCAAATTGCCCTGTTATTTGGCGTCTTCAATTTATATTAAGGATATCTTGCTCTAGTCTTTTCTGCCAATCTCATCTATATTGTACGACAGTGAGACAACTCAGCTTTGAAGTAGTTCATCACAGGCAAGCATTCAAAGTCCGTATCAGAATCTTTTAAAATCAGCAGTTAAATGCACACTTTTGCCAGGTAGAGCTGCTGGTGGCTTGGGTACGAATGGCTTGATATGAATATTGAGGTTGATACCAATAGGTCTATATTCCTTTTGTTCATTTTCCCAGGCTGATGCTTTTTGTGATGTGTGTGCTTATATGCATCTCTTTGACATCATTTGCTGTGAAGTCATGAGTCTGAAAGACACGATCAAGTGGTACATCCGATGCATCAATCACAGGAAGCAAAAAACCAATGTTGTGCTTTGATGGTTAAATTGGATAGCTCTGAGCTTCTTTAATCTCCTCTAAAATGCTCATTGATGGATAGGTTTTTAACTGTTTTAGTATTCTGGCTTTAGAGGAGGATTTTCTAATGGTATAGGGGAAGAAGGTAAACAAAGATATCTGTAGGGCTTTTTCAGTTTGTATGTCTTGTTTACCCTGATCTGTTTGGACAGTCTACTATAGAAATAATGGCTGCGATGCAGTAAGTGCTTTTGGGTTCTGAGGGAACCAGCTTAAGTGGGTGTAGTGATCTTAAGGAATGAAAATGATTTGAAAAATGACAGCTCTGCCTTTAATGTTAGTAATGTAAATGTTTCATTGCTTGATCAGTTTTTTTCTGTTTTGCCTCAATTTTTCCATTGGTCAACTGGAATCATTAAAAGCTGCCTTAGATACTGACAGCTATCAAAGATTAGTCGGTGTTGGTGCAGCACTGTTCGCATAGAAGGTGCCCAGTGACCTGCTCTTGCTTCCACTGCAGCCAACAGCTGTGACCTTACTGGGACTAGGGTTTACTGCATTCTGATCCCTTCTGAAAGCATCTCCCTTAGATTTCTATGAAATACAGAATTTAAAGTTGGTAGTAATCAAGATTATTAAAAGTATTGCATTAAAATATATGCATGTCCTCAACAAGGCTTTTTTTGACATCTTGAAAACTAAATTACTGTTTTTTTAAACCACTTTCTGGTTTCTCATGTGTTGTCATTTCATTCATATTCTGCAAAACCCTTTTCTGCATGTAAGCTATCTCAGGTCAGTTTGTAGCACTCTTTTTTCCTGAGTGCTGAACCTTCTTTGATCAGAAGCAATCTTCAGTGTTGGATTTTGCAATCGTTTTTCAAAGCATAAAAAGTCCTTATTGGAATGTAATTGTAATCTCAAGCTTCCAGGAGTTAGGTAAGTCTGTATCTGTTCTGTTTTGGCACTCTGGCAGTAAATTTTCTCATGAACATATTGCCTGTCGACAGAATTTTGTAGGGAAAGCAAAATTGTCTTTAAAATTTAGCAGCCTGTGCCAGCCTATGCACAAATCTGTTTCTTTTCTTTACTGAAATTATTATATGAAAAATTAGTGACATTTATTGCTCATTCTATAGCCATTACTTGTCACAAGGAGTGGAGTTGTGTACAGCTTGGATACAGCATCTGAATATTACCTTTCAAAATTAGACATCAGCATTATTTTTGTGATAGTTACTATATTAAATTACCAGTTACTTACTCCATAATGTGTTACTGTTCTTGTATTTAACAAGAGCTGTTACCCTCACATAACTCTTAAAGCATATAGGCCTCAGAGAGTGAATATGGAACATTCGTGAATCAAGTCCCCAGCCACTGCAAGCAATCTCAGCCTTTCATTTCACGTTTCAGCTTGTGAAATGTTTGGGCCTGTCGTCTTTCTTATTTTGGTTTTCTCATTCCTTTATTCTTCTGCACTGTTCAGAAATGGTAGATGCTGAACGTGACCCTGCCTGATGCCTGAACATAATACTTTCTGTTTCCATGAATGGTAAACTGCTCCCAGTCAATGGTTCAGTCTGCTGCGGTTGAGCATGTATTTTCAAGATAATCTTTATTTTAAAATCATCTAATTATGTACTTTATTCATAGAAAAAGCTCAAAGAGGATGAGAAAGTACTGCATAGATAACGGATTGTGGCATCAGGCTGCAGAGTGGTGTCACACATAATGTTGTTGCCCTACTTACTCGTTTCATTGGCTGAAAGTTTTAATTATAGCTTTTTTTTCTGGCTGGTGACATGTTAAGCACTCAGAATGTCAGGTCAAAGGTTGGGGGCTAACAGTTAAACTAAAAATAACTCCAAAGGTGTTATTTATACCCGAGAAAGAACTCAGGGTGTTGTGAGTTGTGTTTTCTGAGGATTTACTTTGTTTATTTTGTTTTTTAATTGTGTTTTTAATGCAGCCTGATTGTGAATATTTCATTTGGCATAAGCAGAGGTTATATTTTAGATGGACCATTGGTTATACCAAGCCATTAAAAATAATTCTTGCCACACGTCATACACTATCCAAGGTATTTTGTTCTGTTTTACTCATAATTTTCTTTTCATGTAGTATTTTGTTTCTTAAAAGCTTAATGACTTAAAAGAGTCTTCTGCTGAGCTGACACGGCTGCCTGGCAGGACTGCCCACCCTCTTTGACAGACTATCTTGCTATGTGGTAGGATGCCCACATGCCAAGTCTTCCCCCGGGGTTGTGGCGGTAACAGCCGCTGTTGTGTTTGGGGTGTTGTGTTACTCTGTCCTCTCTCCTTCTTCAAATGTCGAGTGTGATCTTGGGCGTTCTGTTGTGTTTTCCTTTCTCTGCCAAAAAGCAGAAAGAATAATATGCTAGAGGATGGCCACTCCAGTGTGTTAAAGCGAAACAATGGACTAATGTACTTTGAAAGACAAGAGCTGCTCTGAGTGTGGATGGAGCACTGGCAGGGCGATGCGAGAGGACTCTGCTGCAGACAATGAGTGAGCCCTTTGTTTCTCATGATTGCTGTAGCTGCTGCAAGCACAAATATTCATTGCAGAAGAGATGGCAGCAATGTTTCCAGCTCACACAGAGCCAGCCATATCTTCTCTGGGCAAATCTATGAAAAGTGTATGTGTGTGCGTACTTACACAGTAATACAGTAATGGATCCCTTATTCCTAGGCACTAAGCACTAAGGAGAAGAGTACATCTTCGTATCTTACAGCGTGGAGGAAGGAAACTCTAGGCTAATTAGCAACAGTATTCTTAAGCAGAAAGTTTTTCAACCTCATTTCTTCATTACTGTCAAAGACATGGAGCTCCCTCCTCTGCAGTACTCTGAAGATCCTGGTGTTTCCTACTCCTCCTGAGCTCCCCAGGAGGGACTAGGGACTGCAAAACCAGCGTGCACTTCCCATGTTCTCACATGTGCCCTTCAGGGGTGTGACAGGATGAGACACCTTTACTTTGGTGCTCCTCTCTTGGCAACAGAGTTTGGGTTTGTTGACAGTTTTGTCATAAGCCTGTAGTACTGAGGTTGCACTGCTTAATCATCAGAGGATACATTTCATAGGACTTGAGCTTCCCCAGTCTTCATATATTTAGTGATATTTAATACATGAAACAGAGCTGGTGATCTGCAAATGAAAGGCTTGTTATGTTGTTGCCCATCTCCTGTGTTGGGCAGCTCCTGAAATCAGACCAGAAGTTTCTTATTTTCGAATTATATGTTTGGGATTTTTGCCATTGGAAAGAGCACAGGAGGAATAAAAGAGAGAACAATGCCAGTCCTATGAAGAAACTGTTCTCTCTTTTTTGTCTCACTGCAGGAACTGTTTGTGTGAGCGGAAAACTGTTGTTGTTTGTCTCCTTTAAGCCTAGATCTTATGTGTTCGGTTGGACTTCTCCCATGTCCTTCTGCTGCTCTTTTTGACCATGAGCATCCATATAACTCACTCCACCTCCTGATGTGCAGAGCTGCAGGCTGTCCCTTGTGCACTGGGAGGGGAAATGGGAAAGAAGCAAGAGTTGTTTCTTCTTCCTTTCCCAGCTGGAAATGCTCATCACTACTGCAAGGCTCACAGGCCTTCTTCAGGAGCGTGCGCAGCAGGATCCATGGCCACTGTAACGAGAGGTGTCACTGGTGGGTGTTTCACTCTCATGTGGCCAAGGCTGGCATCTCTGGCAATGCAGTCTTTGAAACCTGGAACACACAACCCGGTACCAAGCTGACTAGTTGTGCTTTCCCACAACTTTCCCAGTGAGACTGGCAGCTTGGTGTATAGGAATGTGTGAACTGTGCTGTAGTCATTCACACCTATTGCATGTGTTAAATGGAAGTTGAGAACATAAAATTAGGTTGCTTTGATCTTCTTAACACTTTTCTATTAAATTTAAATCAGCACTCAGTCATTTCAAGTAATTTACTTTTACCAAAATGTGGAAAATCTGCTTCAAGTGATGCCTTCATCCGGTTAAATGAATGCCAGCTTGGTTAAATGAATGCCCAAGTGTGTGATGGAACCAGAGGCTCCTCTAGCTACGTCTTTGTGCAACATGAAGTAGATGCTGGAGCTGTGCTCTTACCTGGAGGCTTGGTAATGGCTTGAGACTAACAACTTGATCTGTAATTTACCTTCATAATTTCATCAGCAGCTTTTATTTGACCACCTCAGACACAGAACCCCAGACCTTCTGGAGGATGTCCAAGCTACAGAAGCCACAAATAGTTTTTCCATGCATGTTTCTTTGCTTCCTCTGCATAACATTTACTGATGGCCTCAGCAGGTGTTTGGAGGCAGTGCAGACTGCATATGTGCTGCTTGAGTGTGTGTGCCTGAAGTTCCATTCACAGTTACTGTGCAGCCTGCTCTGGGGCTTGGCTGTGCTTTCTGTGTTCCTGCTCTTAAAGCTTTGGGGTAAAATTTTACTTCTTCATTCTCCACTTTCCGGTATGTAAAACAGAGTTAAGCTCACCCAGCTCATAGGAGTCTTTTGAAATATTATTCATTTGAACTTTTTCTGCTTTGGAAGTAAAAAGTACTGTATAAAGCATGTATGGTCTTTAGAAGATTCAGGCTATATAAATGCTAATTTCTGTCCTTGTTATTTTGCAGTGTGTTTATTATTCATACAGTTGGGTTTTCTGGATAGAGCCCTCTCTGAGATGAGAAAATTGTTTTAGTAGGAAATGGAGATTTTCTCTTTTTTGATGAAAAGAAATTACTTCACAGCAAAGGGATCACCTTCGCTCCAGAGCTGCTATTTGTGTCCTGAACAGCCCTGCTTGCGTTTTTCAGATTCAGAACAATTCTGGGAAAAGCTGGTGATTAGATCAGAAGGACGAAAGGTTTCTGTGGCTGACTCTGCTGTTGATTATCTGTAAGATGACATTAATGATCTTTACTAATGAGCATTGATAATTAGTGGAGCACTGTGCCACAGAGCCTGGGTAGAAGTAGCTGCAGAAGCATGTAGTGAATAGTGGTAACAGGTACTTTGCTGTAGCCAGGTTCTCTAGAGCAGCTCTGCTTGCTGGCTGGACTGTCACGGCAGCATCAATCCTGACTGAGCATCCTGGTTGCAGGCAGTCCAATCAGCCGTTCAGGAGCTTGGTCACTAACAGCCTCATGTCTGCCACATGCATTTACATTACTGCTCTCTTGCTAACATTTATGGTAGAAGGGTTGTTGCCAAGCTGGGGACACACAAAATGTATGTCCTTGAGAGAACAGCTGGTAATTAACATGCCTTTGTGTTTCAGAGATGAGCGAAATCAGTCAATCATTGTCAGTGGGGAGTCTGGGGCTGGAAAGACTGTCTCTGCTAAGTACGCCATGAGGTACTTTGCCACGGTCAGTGGATCTGCCAGTGAAGCCAATGTTGAGGAGAAAGTCTTGGCCTCCAACCCCATCATGGAGGTAAGAGAGCTACTGCACTAACCCCCACCCTCCAGCTGCAGTTATTATTCCGGGGTTAACATAAGCATTCAGTTGAAAGAGCAATCCACACTGGGATCAGGGAACCTAGAATAAACAGATTTTAAAACATTGTTTTTAATCCATTTACCAGGAGGTGCTTTAGGCATCATTTTGTGTAGTATTTATGACAGATTGAAAGAAGATGGGAAGTAGGGTTTCAGTGGTGTTAATGTATTTCACATAGCAAGTAATTTTTATGTGAATACTGCTTCAAATCTATTAAGCTTTGTGACCGTGGTGTTCCCCAGACCACTGGCCAAATGCACACCTGACTTGTGTTTTGTGTCTTTGCCTGTATGTGTATATTCAAGTTGTAGCTGAAGTTGAGGAACTATGTTAAGTAATGATTCGTCAGAGAGAAAGTCTTGGGGGAATTCCTTGAGAGAAGTAGTGCTATCCGTAGGCACACACATGCGTGCATCTGTGAGCAGCCTGAGAAAATCCTTAGGACAGCTGATGCCTTGGTAGATGTTTAGCATCTGTGTACAATAATGTGAAATATTAGTGAATAGACAAGAGTAAATGGAGTACACGCAGTGAAATGTGAAATGCTGCCATTGTTGTCTTGCTCAGGTATTTTTAAAAATTAACTTCTGCTTTATTCCTTCTTTCCTCCTGGCATGAGGAGTTCATGGTACTCAAACTATAGCTGCCCCATCACAGTTGTGTGTTCTGTCACAAGGTAATTGTGCCTGGTTTGTGGTGCTGTGTGGTGTTTTGAGACCATTTTATGGGATAAACCAAGCTGTGCCGTGATGGGCAGTGGGCTCTGCTGTTGAGGGATCTGAATGTCCCGCTGTGGGAGGAAGCCAGAGGAGCTAAGCCTTGTCTTGAGCTGCATCCTCCTCAGCGGGAGCTGCCTGGGAAGCAATGGCAGTTTTGTGGGTGTGAACTAATCCCAGAGTACTCCTTTGATTGCTCCAGAGTTTGCAGTGAGTGTTACACTGTCCTTGGCCACGTTGAGATTCAGTGCATGACTAACAGGTCTGTGGGTCTGCCTTCCCCTGCACACCAGGTGGTACCTGGGACCAGGCAGGCAGCCGTGCCCTCGCCGCCTGTCTGTTGAGTGGCAGCTGCCATAAGAGACTGTGCAGGATGGGTCTGCGGTTTGCTGCGTGTTTGCTCAGTAAAACACAAAACTGTTCACAGGTGTCCCTGTGCCACTTGTGCTTGGTCTCAGAGCCTAAATTGAACATCTTTCTCTCTTACTCCTTGGACCCCACCTCCCAGTCAGTGGTCAGCAGCTCACCACCAATTGTTTGATTTAATTTCCAGAGCAAGGAACTCTAAACTGAGCACTAGAAGTGAACTTTCCATCCGTACCTTTTTTATCCACTAAAAACCAGTGGTGGTGCTTTATTTTTATTTTCTAGGGATAACAACAATTTCCTGAACCTGGGTATACCTAAAATTACAATTACTTTCAACATTGCTATAATTGGATGAAAGTAATCCTTTTAACTTCAGCACTTGAACTCTAAATAAGCTTTAGAGTGTTACGAAATCAGGTGTTGAGACAGATTCTAGGATAGCAAAATTAGTGTTTTGAACTCTTCAGTTGATAAATCAGCAGAACACAAATTAACCCATGTAGATTAGGGAGAAAATGAGTAATTCATTATAGAAACAGGAAACTCCTCATCTGCTGATTGTGCAATTTTAGGAGAAGAAGGTGATTTCATTTTTTAATTCCTGTTTGAGCAGCCTAAACTTCAGCATTTTATGAGCTGCCGTCATTAGCATTGGAATTTCACCTCGTCTGTGCCTACTAAATACTCTGTAATATCAAGTGACCACTATACCTTTCTAGCAACACTTGAATAATTAGTTTCATAGTCAGTAACTATATAAAGTTTTCCTATTGCAGATGTAGAAATTGTTGGGTCTTGAAACACATCTTTATGTAATTTCCTGCCTCTCATTGTTTGTAGCTATGTGAATTGTACAGTTTAGGACATATCCTGCTAAACAATCTTGTCATACCAAAGACTGTTTTTATAATACCTTCCAAAGTAATAATTGATTTCTGAAAATACTGTAACATTGCTGCCACCACCACCAAAGTAGATCCACAGTCGCAATAAACTTTAAAACACAAGAAATGCAGCTTGAGTACATTCAGTTTGAATGAATTTAGTGTTTCTTAGGACTGCAGAGATGCAATTTATTGTTCCTTTATAGCAACTGTTCATCTGATACCCACTTTGACATCCGCTTGGTCAGGCATGCGTGGTGCTGCTGTAATGGGGGTTCAGAGAGTATAATCCCTGCTTCCTGTGCTGTACCCAGGTAGCCATTACTGATTCACAGGCCTGGAATACTGGATTCCACAGATTTGAAATACTGCTACTTAGCATTGCTATTTGCTCTCATTTGGTTTCCTCAAGTTTTATTTCAGTACAGAGTTCCTATGGATGGCTATGTGAACAAGGGAACCAGAACATAGTTACAACTCTGTGTTCTTTAGTTGGGGTGCACTTCAGAGTCAGGTGCTTGATAACATACACGCAGTGGTATGTGATAATAGGCAGTGTGCTGTATCTGAATTACTCCAAATGCCATTCCTTTCAATACAGAGATATCTTTAGGATTTTTTTGGTCAGTTGTTATATGATGTCTAAACCACAATATAATAGAGAAGAGAAAATGCCTTTCTTTGGAGTTCAGCATGTTGTGATTTGCATGCCTTGAATTATGATATATCCAGCTGGTACCTAATATCGCAACACCGGTCAGGTAAGGCAGAGGTGCACCAAGACTGTTTAGGAACCACAGTCATCATTTTCCCTGGGCATTCCAAGACCACGTGCCAGAGAGGAAATACATGAAGTTTAGTTTATTGCATATGAAGCTGTATTGAATCACTGTAAGAAACTCAGGCACATAGGGCAGCATTGAAGACTGTCTCCACAGAGTCAGTAACCGAGCTGGTATGGAAGGGATCCAGTTTCAGGGGAATGACATGAGTCTGTAAATGTTCATTTTTAGATTATATTTAGACACACAAGTAAATATTTTATAAAGATATGTTTGCAGAAATAGTTTGGAAATGTGGTTGGTTACAGAGTAATAATAGTAATAAACTGCTAGCCAGACAGGATACAGGGGCTGTTTGCTGGACTATGGGTTTATGATAGGTAGAGTTACCGAGGTTGCAAGAACTATACATATATCTGTACACATACATGTAGGGATATATACGGTGTGAAGTAATTGTTGTAGTTTTATTAAGTCCATAGAAGAAATCTGGGTGTAGGTGAGCATTCTGTCAGACTCTTTAATTCTTTTAAAAGACTTCAGAGAGCAATAAAGAATTTTTAGATTGAAACTTAGGCTATGTGGAAGTGAAATCATTGCTAGGAAGATCAGCTCCTGATCCTGCATTACTGAAAGAACCATATTTTGATGTAAGTTGTTCTTTAGTAAATTCTTGATTATTTTGAAACCAGGGCAAAACTAATGTTGTTAAGTGTTTATGAGCCATGTAGGTGATTAAATGGAGTTGATAATTTCTAAAAGCTGTTTAACCCTTACAGTATTTCCATTTTTCAGTCTATTGGAAATGCCAAAACTACGAGGAATGACAACAGCAGTCGTTTTGGAAAATACATTGAAATTGGATTTGATAAGAGGTATCGAATCATTGGTGCTAACATGAGAACTTACCTCTTGGAAAAATCAAGAGTGGTGTTTCAGGTAATACTGATACAGTCTTCTTATTGTATATTTGTGTGACTATTCTTAAAAATGCTATTGCAGTATCAGTTATCTTTCCTAAGAGCTGGCTGTAATAGTGTATTTGTAATATAGCACATGTCGGGAGGGAGGAGAAAAAGAAAACCAAGTCAGCCCTTCATTATAGGCCTTATTTGTAGTGGTAAAATGTGTATTAAAAAGGCTGTGTATTTGAACATGAAATACTGTCAGTGCACTACTAGGTGTGAGTTCGTGCTTACCATAGTAAGAGAGAGTGTGGCTTCAAAACCTAGCAAAGCCACTCATGCTCAAGAAGAGCCCTCTGTTGTGGTTTGTAAAGCTGACGCCTTAGCTCACTTTCAACCCCTTGTTAAAACCCAGTGCTATCACAGTAATTACGAATGAGACTCAATTGCCATCACTGCTCTCCATCTTTGCCTAACTTACAGTCTAGAGCTCAGTAAAAATGGACTTATCCTTGAATGACTGCCTAAAGGTATAAACCTAAATTGTTACAATTTGCATTTTGTAGGGGTGTTACATGAAATACTGTTGTAAATTTAAAAAATGAGAGACTTCCTGCACATTGTTCAGTTGGAAGAGAGTTTTGGGGGTTTTTTGGTTTTGAAATTATGAAACTGAGGGTGCTTAAATTCACAATTATGGTGTTGGTCTTGAGTCATAACCTTCTGAGCTGTGTTTGTCCTCCATTTGAAAATTCCAGCTTTGCCTTGGCAAGGAAGATACTGCCTTCACCAGCTTACTGTAAATGCTGAGGCGAATGGTATTAGTTATTTTTGGAAAATGAAAAGCTTTTAAGTATGATCATTTACCCACCCGTAGAACCCTGATCTATATTTAATAGCAATCCACAGTTCTGGAAAGTGAAATCATACATTTTTTTGAAATTAAAATGTCTGCATGCCTCTCACTGTTGAAAATGGATTAATCAAGAAGGAAATGATAGGTGCTGATTTATCTTTCCTTTTTCCATGTGGCTTCCATGCTCTTAATCATAGAATCATAGATCATTTAGGTTGGAAAAGACCTTAAAGATCAGCAAGTCCAGCCATTAACCATCACTGCCAAATCCACCACTAAACCATGTCCCTAAGTGCCACATCTACACATCTTTTAAGTACCTCCAGGGATGGTGACTCAACCATTTCCCTGGGCAGCCTGTTCCAATGCCTGACAAACCTTTCATTGAAGAAATTTTTCCTAGTATCAAATCTAAACCTCCTCTGGCACAACTTGAGCCTGTTTCCTCTTGTCCCATCGCTTCCTACTTGGAAGAAGAGACTGATTTAATGCTAGAGAAGGCATTAAACATAGTAATTCTTTTCTATTTATGGACATTTCTGGCATTTGTTAAGTTGTGAAAAATAATAAATTCCTTTCTTTTTAAAGGCAGAAGAGGAAAGAAATTACCACATCTTTTACCAACTTTGTGCCTCTGCAGCATTACCCGAATTTAAAACTCTACGATTAGGTATGACATTCATATTCATTGTGTTGTGCGATTGTAAGTAGAAAGCAGCATCTCTGAGCTTTTTGAGCGATAGAATTGAAAGAATTGCTGGCTTTTGAATTCTAAGCTTATAAACCTTCAAATACTAAAATACATTGAAAATAACTAAAATGGCAGATTGCAGACTTTGTGGGGTTTAGATAAAACAAAAGTAATGAATTTGTTTAGTCAGTATATTTTAACACATTGCAGTTGTAATTACTAGGATTTATTATGTCCTAGATTACTGAGTAGCTTTCTAGTAGTGAGGGTGAAATTCTCTTCTCTTGGTCCTTTAAAACCCTTTTTCCATGGCTCCAGCTACCAGAAAATTTTGCCATTTCTGTTATAAGCACCTGAAAAGCTTATTTTGCATCTTCATTCTTTCACTTGGGCTGTTACCAACAATTACTTTATCACAAAATTGATACATGAAATTTTTCACTTTTGAAGTCAAAATATTGATAAAGGAAAGGTTTTTCATTGAACAGGAGCTGGTCCTTTGTAAAGGAAAAGCATGACCATGACCTTGGGCCAGGCAATCACTTCATAATTTTTCAAATTCAGTCTAAATTTCAGTGCATCTTATGTATTTTTAAGAATTGGTTTCATGTGGGCAAACTGCACAGCCTGTCAGTGCTAATTGCTGAAATATCGTTCTGGTTTTAAAGTGTTTCTCTGCTCTTCTACACCATCCTGGCACATTTAGGATTCACATCTGCTGACACAGGAAAGAAAGGAACTGATGTAATTATAGGTAACGAAGCCATTTAGCAGACTCCTCTTTCAGTGTTCTTGAAACCTTAGCAGATCAGAAGAAAAGGAGTCTGTTACTGCAGCTGAAAGCATGGTCACTGAAACCACAGGAATTTACACAGTACCCAGGAGAGCTACTGCTCTCCCAGTGAAGCCCAGTGCTCTCCCCAGAGTGGTGTGAAGCATTCAGTTCTCCAACCACGACTTCTCAGCCAAAATGGATCACAGATACGTAAGACTAAACCAGACCATAAATTAGAAATGAGAAGAAAATGGACAAAATAGTTATTAAAATATCCTGATGTAAAAATAGCATATCTGCCGCACAATTCCAGGCTGCTGCTGTCAACTCTGTACCTACCACTTGGGTGGCTGGCTCAGAATTGAAGAATAATTCTCTAAAGTGATAAAGCTTCTAAAGTGATTGCTCCACAGGTGTGGAAGTCTGAACCAAGATTAGGTAGAAAATATGCTTGAGGCCCTATTGTAGGAATCAGGTATGGAAAGAAATTCTTCTCCAGAATAAGTCAGTTCTGTGAGCCAGAAGGCAAAAATATGATGACATATTTCAAATCATAGATTCTGCCAAGAGCAACTCGATCATTACACAGCTTTACAGATGTGCTGTGAATTTCTGCATCAGTATGTGTAAAAGATTTGGTTTTTCTCTTACAGGGAATGCAAATTACTTTCACTATACGAAACAAGGTGGAAGCCCTGTGATTGATGGTGTTGATGATGCTAAGGAAATGGTAAACACCAGGCAGGCCTGCACTCTGCTAGGTAATTTGTGCAACACAGTCATATCCCAAATCCCATATACTAGCAGGTGTTTTCTGCATTGTTTACTATGTGTTGTTAAAATCTGTTGCATTTAAGAGCAGGAGAGTTTGAAAAACTTTAGGACTGAGATGCTTTTATTTCATTAAGAAGGTATTTAAATTGCAGTGGAATCACATATCTAGTGTAGGAGGAGCACACATTACATGAACATTAATACTGAATTTCCTTGGTGTAGCGTATACAGTATTGGAGGTCACTGACAAAGCACTTTGAAACAGGAAATTAAATAGTTCATTTAAATGGGTTTTTTTGGGGGGGGCAGAGGAGATAGGGTGTTTTGGGTAGGTTTTTTGTATCTGTTTGTAAAATGTTTTTGACAGCAGTGGAGCCAGGCAGTACTGTCCGATGTCGAAGCCTCTGAAAAAGCCACAGTGGTCACTGGTTTGCTCTTCTTGATAAAATCTTTCAGCAGCTGCACGTTGTGGTTCTTTATTTCTCTCTCTATTCAAAATGTTTTGTTCATCATT
>JANHGB010054609.1:0-21643 GCA_026283785.1 Coracopsis vasa
GGGCGTGCAGCAGGGCCGGCCCAGCCCACTGCTGGTTTCCCACAACTCTGAGGAAAACTGCGTGCGTGCGCCTGTGCACATACACACGCTCATTTATATATATAAATATATATATGCACACACACACATGCTCGCGCACACAAAGAGCTGAGTAGCGGCGAACAGTTTGCTAGGCATTGGCCACAGTGCTGTAGGAAGGGATTTGTCATCTTCACTGTGGTGGTGCCCGGCTGGGTGGCCAGGGCTGATCCCTGAACAAAGCCTGAAGCAGCGCCCCGACTCCAGCCAGGTCTCTGGGGGAGAGAAGGAGAAAAGGGCAGCCCAGGGTGGTTTTCTGGGGTCGTGGCTCCTGACAGTCCCAGGTACCCCTCAGGTTATTGCTTAGTGCTGTGCAGAGCCAGGCTTGAAAAATACACCCTTTCACTCCAGTCTGAGCTAGCAGGCTTAGCAGATTCAGGAGACAGCAGTGTGATCCAATAAGTTCTACTCAGTTTATTACTCGTGATCCAGTATGGGCAGGACAATTGCCTGGTGAGGAAACAAGGTGGTGCCTCAGCAGCTGTTGTGATTTTGGGTCTGTCCAGCTGCCCAAAGGCTAGGCTGTGGCATTGTCCTCCGCCTTGTTGGTTTGTGCAAGTAAGCGTGTAGACCAGGAGAATGGGCAGCCCCCAGTTTAGTTAGTGATGCCTCCCACAAGAGCCCTGTCTTGTGAACCCCAGTTCGTTGCAGGAGGTTGGCGTTCTGTCTGCAGTCCTCAGTTCAGAAGCGGGGCTAAAGGGCTGTGCACTCTGGAGCCTTCAGGCTGAGGTGATCATCAGCTGCTTTAAGACCATCCTGACCATGTTTTCCTGATACCTTCGTAGCAGAGCAGACCTCTGGCTGCATGGCAGGGCCTGGTGAAGGTCTTGCAGGGTCCCCACGGGTGGTGACCTCCCGCGTTATTCTAGCCGGAGGTCAGCAGAGGGCTCTAGCAGTGTGGGCCCACATGGGCTTTTTTTGTGGTGTTGCAGTGGATTTCAATTGCTGTAACTTTATTGGTGTGACAGGCTAAGTGTGCATTGCCAGGGGCTTGTGGCAGCCTGTGTTTGGGATAGGTGTCCATTTTGCATGGGCAAAATCTGCTGGCAGGCTGCCGCCTGTTGCGCTTGACCCTTGCTCCTGCTGAAGTCAACAGAAGAAGGTTCAGTGACTCCAAGAGGGATCAAAATGGAGCCTGCTGTGAGGCTTATTTTGGTAACCAGTCCTCTGCTGTTGGTAGAAAGGAGCTAGTGTCCTCACCTGTGCCATTTGTTCTGTCCGACTACCTTCCTGGGGAGGAGAAGAATCAAACAATTTAATTCCCTGTCCCAAGAAGGCTGATGGGATCGTGGGAGAAGTTAGTCTGGCAATGTGAGGGGTGAGACTTTGGTGCTGTTGCCTTGGTGCTATTTCTGGTTCTGCGATGCAGATATATCTGTGAGCTAGAAATCAAGACTCTTGGCATTACCTTCCTGGCTCTACTTCTATCCTGCTGTTTGACCTTGGAGGCCCTCTCTCTGTACCTCAGTTTCTCTTCTGCAAAGAGGAGACGATGATGTGCCTCTGTTCCACAAGGACAGTCCTGTAGCTTCTGCCACTGAAGCTTTTGGAGGCTTTGGGGTTGGGGTAAAAGGTGATTTGGTGTCTTTGGCCATTTTGTGCTTGCTGTGAGATGTTGAGCTGTAACAGGTTTTTATTTGGGATGGATTCACTCTGGTTGGAGACTGTAATTTTAGCTTCAGCCCCTACCCTTTTGTGCTCAAGAGAGACTTCCACATGTTTTGTGACACGGGAAGTTGTAGAGGAGGCAGCCAAACACTCTTTGTTCCACGAGAAAAGATTTTCTGGTATAAATAAAAGAAACCACCAGCACTTGTGGCTACGCTTTTATTTTTAAAAGAACAGTGTGTCTGCATTGCTGCTAAGCCATTGATGGCAAGTGAGGCAAAGTGATCATGAACTTGTTCCTTTTCTAGTATAGCATGTTCCCACTCAACTGCTCCAAATTTGGACGTAATCCTGCCTGCTGTGGCTATGCCTGCCCTGAAGAGTTAATGTGGGCCCTGACTGGGTTTTAACCTTACTTTCCCCCTCCATGGACAAAGAAGAACCTCTGACTCAAATCTGGAGGTGTTTTGAGGGGTAGGAGAGTGGGTTAAATGTGGGATTAACTTTAAATGTGGGCTGAAGCCCGAACTGCAGGAAGGGAGCAGGCCAAGTGTTGTTAGTCCTTCAGTGACCTTCCTATGTTTCCCTGTGAAAGACAGACCTTCTTCCGTCCCTGGCACAACCAATGGAAAGGAAGCACAATCTGAATCAGCACAGCAAAGTGTGGAATATGACTCCCAGTACATGAGAGTAAGTGTAGGTATGGTAGCAGGGGCAGGGCTTTGCTGTGGGGATGACTGTGCCTCAGTCATGTGCTCTGGTTTGGGTGCTAACTGTGCAAATGAACTATGGAGTGTTGCACAGTGTCCGAGTGAATGCTCTGCGTCCAGCAAAATCAAAGCCTTCCATGGCAGGATCTTCTGACTGGCAGCTGGAGAAAGATTCCCCATTTCCTTTTGAGAGGGTGATTCAGACTTTGGAAAATCATCATATGTTAAAGTAAGGGCAAAATCTCCTAGATTCTTTAAGAACAGGATTTGGTCCTGCCAAATCTCCCAGATCTCAAGTGTAGTCATCAGGGTGCAGCCGTGAAAGCAAAGGCTCTGCTAAGGGAGTTGAACGTGCTGTTCTGTGGCCAATCTGTAGTCAGTATTCTCTGGTGTAATCCAGCTGTTAGTGCAGTGCAAACATTTAGGAAGCATGGCAGACATTAATCAGTTTCACTTCAGTTTTCGACTCTGTTTCGGTTTCTGCCTCCTTTATGCTGCAGACTACTGCGGTGAGCAGCATTTGATCTGCACAGGTAACTGCCGCTTTCCCTCCCTCTTTTCTTCCCTCCCTCCTCTTGACGTAGGTCTCTAAGCATTTTTGTCCAGAGCTGTGCCTTCTCTGCCAGAGTTCCCAGATCCTTCCTGCTGGCACAGTGTGAATGATCAACAGTGCAGTTCAGCCACTGTCATTGTGCCTACAGAATTTCCCACATATTAAATTGTTCAACTTGTTAGAATATACGCGGTGGCTAAGGTCACTCTAAAGTGGAACAGGAAGAAGGAGGTAGCCACAGACAAGATAGAAGAATAGACAGGAGGCATACTGCAGTTAGGAGAACAGGAAAGAGGAAGGGAAAGGACAAGGAACAGAAACATGCTGTCTTCTAGACAAGGAATACCAACAAGCAGTCCATGCCTGCCAGGCTACATTTCCCTTTCACAAGCCACTTTCTCTTTTAATAGCTGCTCACGCTTTCTGACACTTCAGACTCCCTAGATGAAAGCTCCTCCCCTCTTGTACCCACTCTCAGCACTGTGGCACTGTCAGCTCTGCGTGACCTAGAATTAACTTTCAACAATTAACTGCGGGCTGTGAGCACCAAGCCCTGCAGCTTTTGCATTTTTGTGGCAAAGTAACCTTTATGCCAGTTTGTCACAAGTTCAGGGCACTTCAGAAACGCTTACTGGAGACCATTTTTTTCCATGATGCAAGCAGTTTGCTCTTATCACTCTGAGTTATCAACCTTGGTGTTGTAGGACTCTGCATGCTGTACAGGTGGATCATTATAATGCATAACAGCATGGGCAGGTACTATCTCTTTGTGTGTACTCTTATCCTCTGCTCCATTTGGGACATCCTCCTTTACCTGCATGCTGGTAGAGCTAGGAGGCCTGAAGGGCTCTAGGTACTCACTGTTTGGAGAACTGTACTAGCAGCTGGGTTTTGTGTGTGTGTACTTATCTATCTTATTTCTCATCTCTTTAATTCTCTCCAACCCTTGACCAAGCAACAGAATGAAGCTTTGGCAAGAGACTGGGAAACATTGAGAAACGCTTATGAAATCAGTGTAGATCGCAAGCAGTTAGTGTTTGCTTCATTGGTAGGGAAGGCGGGAGATCATGGCAGATCCACCCTGTTCCCCCTCCCACACTGCCTCGTTGTGGTTCTGTAGCCAAGTATATGGTCTGGTTAATCCTGGGGGTGCTGTGGGCTTGCTTTCAATCTTTCAGTGGGTGGCTTGATTCCTTGGTCTGGGAAAGTGGTCAGTGCGGAGACACGGAGGCTGTGACTTGTAGCAAGTGCTATCGTGGCTCTGAGATGGCCTGTTGAGGTGAATGTTCTGCATGAGCAAAAGAAGTGGCTGACTGGAAGAGTGAAGATAACGTGAATGCATGGGTCAGAACCTTCTGCTTGTTCTTGAAAGGGTCTTTGCTCTGAATGCTGTAGAAAGGATGCTTCTGGCTTATTCCCTTGCCTTCTAAAAGCCACTGGGGCATCCACTGGCTGTTTCGAAAAGGGATAAATGGCAAATCGGTGAAGGGTTTTAACCTAGAGTGCAGATCATCCTCAGCAGCCTCAGGTACCTTTTGGTTGAGCTAGTATGCTTAGTGGCAGCATATCCAAGAGTATGGGGGGGATAGCAGGGAATGTAAGTGAGGCTGTGGTCTATTTTGCCTCTGCCCTAAAGCAGCAATAGGAAGATTGTCTCCTTCTGTCCCCACTTGATTTGTGTGTGTGTGTAGGGGATAGAGACAAAGGACTTAGGCCTGCCTGCAAGACTGTTGGTGAAGAGCATGGAGTAGATGTGTTGCAACTGTCTGTCTCATTTTAAGGGGTGAAGCACTAGACGTTCTTGAGCTAAGTTTGCATTAACTTATTCCCTCCATTCCTTCTTTTAGTTATCAAATTCCTGGAAGTCTATGAGCGCAGCTTCTGCAGGACAATTGAGACCCTGGTGGACATTTTCCAGGAGTACCCTGATGAGGTGGAGTACATATTCAAGCCATCCTGTGTGCCTCTGATGAGATGTGCGGGTTGCTGCGGCGATGAGGGCCTAGAATGTGTCCCTGTGGATGTGTACAACGTCACGATGGAGGTGAGGGCCCGACTTGCAAGCTGGCATGCTTGGGTGAAAGGCAGCAAGTCAGCCATCACAGCCACTCCAAGTCTCAGCTCCCAGCTAATTCAGAGGAAGGGCACCCTACCACAGGGAACTGGAGGTTATGAGATCAGGAGGATTAACCTCTCTCCTAAAAGTTGTGCCCAGCATTGCACCATGCAGGGTTAAAAGATGAGTTGCCCATGTCTAATCAAGGCTAAGGGGAGAATCTGGTTTTTTGGCTCTGACCTCGCCAGTGCCCAAACAGCATTGCTAGGAGCATGCAAAGGAGCATTTCTGCAAAGGAGCACTTCATGTTTAAGATAATGCAAAGGAGCATTTCTGATGCTCTTACTTCTAAAGCCTCAAAGAAGGTACTCTTTGGGCCCCTGCTGCACCTTCACTCTGTTTGGTCCACACAGCTGTTGATCTGAAGGCAGCTGAGTAGTGCAAGAGGGGAAAGCCTGTCAGTACTCTCTCCCGGAGGGCATGTGAGGTCAGCGTTTACCAACAGAGCAGGGGATTTGGGTCATTAGCTACACTGGCACAGCAGGGGTGGAAAGGGGCTCTAAGAAACACACTGCTTCAGTGTCAAGTGGAAAAACCTTTCTGCCTCTGGGCATCCTCCTCCTTTGTTTGGAGGCTGCTGAATTCATTCTTTGGAAGAGACAGAGATGGCTGTGATAGAAGAGGCTGGGCACATGGGGAAGATGCAAACTCTGCTTTGGAGAGCTTTGTCACCTCCCTTGTCTGCAGCCTGGATCCTAACTTGTGTCCACAGTGGTGCTGCTGTCCATTACCCTTAACCCATAGCTGCCTCACCTACTTTTGTCCTTCAGCCTCTTGAATGGCCACTGTGAATATTGCAATCACTTTATGATATGGATGAGAGACATGCAGTACTAAGTGATTGACCAGCGAGCTCTTTTTACATGTCATTTGAGCTGTGTTTGAACTCTGATGGGGAACCTGTCTGTGTCCTTCCCTGGTTCCCTATACTGCCTTTCCACTTGCAGGCCCTAGCTTGGGCCTGAGCATGGTGTAGCTGGGGATGGTCTTCCTACCATTCCTTGCTGAATCACAGTTTTGGGTTGATATACCTCCATGCCTGGAAGGGCTCAGAGGCACTTGAGTAGATCTCTGGTGCAGATGCTAGAGCTCGTGGTTCAGTCAGGTTCTGGGTTGAGAAACTGTGACGATATATGCATCGCTTCTAATATAATTACCCTGAAGGCATCTGGGACTGGGCGATGGACAACGTCTGGCCCTGTAGGGCTGCTTTAACCACAGATGACCAGATTTACATTGTGTTTTGAGTCACTGACAAAGTGATATGTCAGCTGGGAAGGAATGATGACGTAGGTAAAAGGAGTTAGATATGGCGTTTTTGCTTGGGCCCTTGTGTTAAACCAAAGCATGCTTCTACATGAGAGCAGGCTGGATAGTCCTTTACTGTCCCTCTAGCATCAACCAGGGACAGCTCAGTGAGAGCCTTGCTATGGTGTTACGCCCTCTCCCATGCCTTTCTCCAAGGCAGTCCACCAGTGCTGGCACCTTGCATACATGAGCAAACAGAGCTTTGGCACGAGTCTGGTGTTGTTGCTTGCTTGTGATCAAAGACCTTCCTGACTGGGAGAATGGGGCCTCAAAGCCAGCTCAAACTCTACCATGCTCTTCCCAGGAGCACCTGGGGTGCAAATGCTTTGCTGTGCAGCAGGCTGATTTGGAGCTGTGAATATAAATAGTGAATGGGCAGTGACCCTCTCTGTTTCTTTCATTCCAGATCATGAGAATTAAACCCCATCAGAGTCAGCACATAGCGCACATGAGCTTCTTACAGCACAGTAAATGTGACTGCAGGTGAGAATGGAGCAGCACTGGTTCCTCTTGCAATAAACTTATTCTGAGCCTTTCCTTTTTCTGCCGTTGGTTGTTGTCCAGAGGCTTCTGCAGTCTCCTCAGTTGGTTTGCAGAGGGATGGCTGAGCCTGGGAAAAGAAGTAATTTGCTGGTGCAGCTCCTCCATCTCCATATATCAGAGGTGGACAGTGCTAGCCTGCAACCTGGGGTCTTTTGGCACTGACTGCCATTGAGGTGCAAAAGGAGAGCAAACACTTTGAGAAGGACCACTAAACCTGCCATGGGCATCCTGCAATGCCAGCTGTACATGTCCTTCCTTGGACTTGGTGGGAACTGGGGATGATACTGGAAGCATATGTGGTAAGCTCCCTTCTAATGAGGCCTTTGTTCTCTCTTCCCCCACAGACCAAAGAAAGATGTCAAAAACAAACAAGAAAAGTAAGTGACAAGCCTTTCCTCCTTTCTCTTTTGGTGGTTGGTTGGTGTTTCCTCTCCCCACTGCCCCTTGCCCTTTTCTTTGGTTGGAGGTATTTACTTGGAGAAGGTGTTTTTGGAAATGGCATATGGTAGTGCATGGGGCGACACTCTGAATCCATTCCAGGTGGGCACAGAAACCCAGATCTGGTGGTTGGTCCTTCATACCCCAGTCTTGGAGCTTGCATGACCCATGGCCATGGCAGTCATTCCTAGTGCTCTATCCTGAATCAGGGAGGTCCCGTCGTGTGTGTCCTACCAGAATGGATTCAAGGTGCAGCCCCTAATCTCCCTTCCCTCTTCCTGGGGTGTTTCTGGTTACTGCAAATTGCTGCCTTTCTTTATGATTAATTTTTTTTCTTGCTGCTTGAGTGAGTACTTGCTGGCTTCTTTTACAGCAGCTTGGGTAGGAACTCTGCTGGCTACACGGAGAGGTGACAGTAGAGGTCTGGTGGAGGCAGGACAGATGCCATGCAGGATGTGGCTCTGGTTTCGTTTGGGCGGGGGCCAGGGAGGGTGTAGAGGGAGGTGGATATCCTGTCCGGGTCTTGATGGAGGCTTTCATGAGAGTTTTTTCAGTCTGATGGATTTGCTCCTGTGACCTGAAGGAGGTTAAGGCACAACCTTCCCTTTCCTTCCTCCCGAAAGTAAAAACTATGTGGAAAGTAGAGAAATAAGCTCTTGTCCTGCAGTAGCTGCAGGGATGATCCCAAAATGTGGAACAACATTGAAAAGAAAGAGTGACCTCTCTGGTGAGAGTCAGCTGGACTGTGCATGGCTGGGGTAGCAGCTCTGCTGGTCAGAGGTGTGGAGTTGGAGAGGAAGTGAATGAATACTGGGAGATGAGGCTGAAACAGAGAGCAAGCGGGAGAGTGAGAGAACTTCTTTCACCCCTCTCCTGGTGGCTGTGTATTTCTAGCTGCCTTCCAGCCTCTCCTCCTCCCCTTGGAAATCTGCTCCTGGCTGCACTGGGCTGTGTGCAGCTGGCACTCCTCTCTGAGCAGGGCCGTGCTGGGGACGATCGGTCTGTGTGGCTCTGTGGTTTGAAGGTGTGCGAGAGTTGGGTCTGTGTGAACTGTGGTGAGGACGGGTGTGGGTGAAGCAGCCAGCCTGGACTGTGTTGCATTCCCTTTCCTCTTCTAACAGCACCTTGCCTGCTCTCTGCTGGTTCTGCACTCCCTGGGGAAGGAAGGGAAGGAATGGGAGAGACTGGTGTGCTTTGATTTGTGCTGGATTGAAAGTCCTGTTATATTGGTGCCCCTCTCCTCCCTTCAGGTCGATTTTCCTCCCCTCACCGCCTCCTTGTGACTCCTGACATGTAGGGCAGAGGCTGGGAGCGAGCTGATGCTCTGACACTCGTTCCAGTGAGACGACTTGAACAGGGCTTAAGAAACACCTATGGTGCTTTCCCTTCTGTCCCCCATGTCCCCATCACAGCTCCCTCCTGAGGTGGGCTGTGCCAGGGAATGAGGGAGCCTTTGCTGAGCTACTGCAGTGCTGGGTCTCACTTGCCTGACAAGCCCTGGTGCTTTGCCTAGGACCTTCTTCTTGCATGTCTCTCCTTTGGTCCTGTGCTAATGTGGCTCAGGAGCAGCGCAGGCTCCAGCCTCCCTCTCTCCCTGTGCTCTCACTGGCCTGTAGAAGTCCATGGTTAGTGTCTAGGCCTGCCCAAGAGTCAGGAGCTACTGGTGGATTTTTCAGAATGGAGTCAGTGCCTTGGCTCCGACTGCTCGTCTGTCTGGCAGATCCACGTGGAAGGCAAGGGGAAGGACGGAAAGGAGGGAAAATCTGAAAGCTGCTTGCTGGTTATCTCCTGGGTGTCATAACTAGGTCAGGCCTCCCTTTTTCCCCTCCAGTGCTCAGGATAGAGGCTGCCAGAGGGGAGGTTAGTAGACGTGCAGTGAGGTCTCCTGTAACCCTCCAAACCACACGCAGGAGGTGGGGTGGGTAAGCAGAGCCTTCAGGCTAGATAGCTCTCTCCCACACAGTGCTGCTGTGTAGACCAGGTCTCACCCCTTGTCTGCAGGGTGCTGAGGCGAGGCCCCCTTTGCTTCCATCCCAAGGCAGGATCACCACCACCCTGGCAGCAGAGCTGTTGGAGCTTGGCTTCCCCCTCCTAGGCCTGGTGCTGGGCAGTGCATCAGGTCAAAGCAGTTTTCTTTTCCCTGGGGAGAGCCTCTCCCCTCAGGCTGCCTCTTGTCAGTCAGTGTGCGCCTGTGCTTGTCGCTTGGAACGGTTGTCTGCACTCCCTGCGGTTGCGTGATGCTTTCACGAAGCTTTCTGTTCCTTCCCCTCATGCCCTGTCCCTTCCCCACTGCCCCTCTGATCTGGAGGGGCAGCAGATCTGCCTCTGCTGGCAGCACCCCTGCTGGCAGTGATCTCTGAGTCCCCTGGCACTGGCTTGGCCGTGGGCAGGCTGGTTGCGGTGCTGGCAGGAGCGCAGGAGGGCCGGTGAATGTGTGTGCGAGGTGGAGATCTATGCTTCGGCCCTGGGACCTGCCGTCCAGTCCTGCCCCATGTGCTTCCCCCTCCCAGCAAGGCACATGGCTGTATTTTTTTTCCTCCTCTTCCTTGCGTTTTCTTCCGTTTTCTCTCTCTCTCCCTTTCTTTCTCTCTCTCTTTCTCTGTTTTTTTGTTTTGTTTTTCTTCCAGAAAATCAAAGCGAGGAAAGGGGAAGGGTCAAAAGAGAAAGCGCAAGAAAGGCCGGTACAAACCACTCAGCTTGTACGTTTGTGTCCTCTGCTTGTAGACTTTCTTCCCTCCCTTTCCCCAAAGCAATCCGCCTGCTTGCTGCTCATGCAAATCTCACCCTCCCCTCCCAGTCACTGGTGGGCTGCAGATCCTGCAGGGGCAGCGCTGGTGGTGGCACCACTCTGGCACTGAGGGCATCTCAGGGAAGGTGGCTTTAGCTTGCTTGGCTTTCTAATCATCAGTGGTGACAATTCTCCCAAGGCACAGGAGTGCGGACGGGCGGGTGAGCGCCCTGCACCCTCTTTTCCACACGTTCTGGTTGCAACTCTCTCGTCCGCTTCCCCCGACTCATCTTGTGCCCTCACTGCTATGGTGACTGGCAACAGGGAGGCTGGCGTCTGCCGTGCATGTGTGCGTGTGTGTGCGTATGTGTGTGTGTCTGGTGGAGTCACAGGTGGAGAGGAGAGGTGGGACGGCGGGAAGCTGGAGAGGGGGTGCTGGGGAACCGGGCGGGCTCGCTTTCTCTTTTCCTCTCTCTTTCTGCTGCATTTGGTGGCTTCTCTCTCCCTGTCTTTCTCTGTCCATTTCGCTCTGCCTCTCTCACAGCGTTTCACAGAATTCTGCATTGTAAATTCATGACCCCTTCACAGGACACTCCTATGTCCTATGGTGGCAAGGTTGGGATGGGGCTGTCAGAAAGGAGGGCAGTGTTGGCTGCAGGAGTAATCATCTGATGCTGCAGCCCAGCTGCTTTTCAGGGGAGGAGAGACCCTGTGTATTTAACTCATTTAGCCACTGGCCTCTTTCTACTGGAATAGCCCACTTCAGAGAGGGCCTTTCATTGATACATCAGTAGCTGGCTGGGACCTCTCACCTTCCCATCCTTGCTTTCCCCTTCTTCCTCCCTCTGGCCTGTGCCTATGGATCCAATGCAGCATTTGTGAATACTGTGCAGAGAGCCTTTTTCTTTCTCTTTACGCTAATGCAAGGGGGTGCTGTCCTGGGGCTGCCGGGGTGCTGCTGGAAAATCCATCAGCCCACGACGCTCCAGTGGGCAGCATGGGGGCTATGGGAGGGGGCAGAGGGATTGCTTTGATGTTTAGGGTGTTGCATGTGTATTTTCTTTCTGCTGAAGCGCTGTAGCTTAGACATCTTTCCTTTTGCCTTTTTGCAGTCACTGTGAGCCTTGCTCAGAGAGGAGAAAGCACTTGTTTGTACAAGATCCCCAGACCTGTAAATGTTCCTGCAAATTCACAGACTCACGTTGCAAGTCGAGGCAGCTTGAGTTAAACGAGCGCACTTGCAGGTTTGTGTCCTGAAGGATGAAATACACAAAGAGAAAGACAGAGAAAGAGAAAGAGGGGGGAGCTTGCTTCCTGCTGACTTCTGGCACCAGTGCTGTGTGATTACTTCTTTTCGCTGTCCTACGTGGGCCAGAGGGCAGAAGGGCTAACTGAGATGAGGACAGAGTTTCCCTGTTTCAGAAGGCAGCTGTGCGTTTCAGATGTGCTGTCAGGACTTGGATGGGGATGGCTCCTGGAGAGACAGGGCATTTATATCTAAGGTATCCTTTCTGTAGAACAAAGTAACAGATTTCATCTTGCTGCGGTAGCCATGAGGAGGATCTGTAGCCCTCTGCACATTATCTGTATGCAAACTCTGAGCATACTGTTGGATAGAGACATATCCTTAGCTGACTAGGATTTGACCACCCCTGCCTTCCAAGCCCTTTTTATGTGGCTTGTAGGTACTGCTGTACGCAGAAGGAGGAAAGCCAGGCCAGGGGCCTCCATCAAGGCTCTCCCCACGTTCTCCTTTGTCTCTTCGTTCTTCTAAAAGCCAGGGAGAATACCCTGTCCCCTTGCACTGTGCTCAGAGTTCCGTCTCCATGTCTTGGCCAGAGATGTGTTTTGGGGGGCTGCACTCAGCGTTAAGCAAAGTGTGGCAGGATTAAGTCTGTCTCTGGGTGAAGGCAGGCAGAAGTCTGTAGTTTGAGTGGGAGACACGAAGACACTGCGTGGTTAGTGTTTGTTTAGAGATCCGTGCTGTGCATGTGTCATCTGAGTGCTACCTGTCACACACCATCTGTGGCATAGACACGTGCAGAAACGGATTCCTCGTTCTCAACTGAGTGCTTTGGTGAACTCTGGGGTCTCTTGACTCACACCAGCTGTGAGTGCATCTCTGGTGTGGGATCATTCTACCTAACCAGAGAGAGACATGGAAATGGGGTTGCTAATGAGCCCTTGGCTGTGACCCTCTACTCAGGTCCCTCTCTCAGAGATCTAGGAGATTCCTCCTGTCAAGAGAGTGTTGCAGTGGCTGGACGGGAGAGAGTAAGGGAGAGAGATTCAGGGTCATCTGTGGCTACATCCTGAAAGAGGAGGCATCCGTTTGCCTCCATTTCCCTGCCTGGAATTGGCTAGGTGAATGAGGCTGATGCAAGTAGCAAGTATTTCTTTCTGGAGTGAAAATGCTTTGTGCCCAAACCAGAGTGTCATTGGCACTGCTACTGTGGTGGAAACTGCTCTGTATACAGAGGAATTTTCTGGGATGCTATTATTTCAGTGGGAAAGTAATTGATGTAGAAGCCAGAATAGAGCGGCTTCTGGAGTTAACCTTCTCCCAGCAACGTGAGACCAGACCTAATTTTGACCTTTTCCCTCTCTACTTTCCCCAAACTCCGGATTAGCTGGAAATTACCCTGCAGAATTTGAAAGGTGAGAAATAGTAACAAATACAAATTAAAAACAGTACCCCAAAGAAGTAATGATGGCAGAAGGAGTTTACTAGTTTCTCTTATTGGTTGCTCTCTTTGGTGGGATAATTGGCATTAAGGAAGGTTTCCAGTGCTGCTGTGTTGGCCAGAAAGATAGGAAGGAGTCATAGGAGTGGGTAGCTTATCTATTTCCAGATAAAAGGCTAGTTAAGGTGGAGTTGCTCCTGTTCTTTCTTGTAGAATTAGAATTAGAATTGGACCCTACAGGGAAGTGTAAATTCTCGTTTCTCCTGCTGCTTCTTCAGGCTGTTGCTGCTTTCTCTGGTGCTAACTCCTGCTCATGGCAGCTAGTCAAATGACAAGCACTTTCTTTTTACCTTCTTCCCTGCATGAGGCCTTGTTGTCTGCACTGCTTCCAACCTAAACAAGAGGCTAGGTGGGGAGCTGAGGGAGTGCGTCTTTCTGCATGCATTGCTTAGCCTTGTTTTTCTGTATGTTTGTGTGTATCTATGTGTGCATGGTGTGAGGGTGCAAACAAGACACTCGGCTCATCTGTGAGGAAGCCTCTGATTCTGCTCCTAAATTTCTCCCTGTACCAGTACCCCCTTCCTGCCCTAAGTGAACCTGGGGGAACAGAACTCATTGACTTGTTCATGGGTCGAGGTTCTCAGGTGTTTTGCCTCATCTGCACAGCACTTCACCCCACCAGTGACATCATGCCATGTCTTAACACCATGTGCTCTTAAACACATTAGCCACCTCCCTTCCTTCCCTTCCCTGTCCTACCTGCACCCCCGTCACAAACACTAAACCCTCCTCTCTTTTTTGCCTTCCCTCTCCTCTCTTAACAGATGTGAAAAACCGAGACGGTGAGCAGCGGAAAAGAAGGGGGAACAGCCCTGTTTCTGGAGCCTGATTTCTCGCCTGGACAGAAAAAAAAAGCAAAACACTAATCCAAATGAACCCTAAAAATGAAGGATCGGTAGAGCACAGCACTTTCAGTACGGACGATGGACTCCGGAAGGAACATTCCCCAAGGCACCCGCCGCACAGAATTCACCTTTGGGTTTTGAACTGTTTTATTTTATTTTTCTTTTCATGCTGCTAAATAACAGAGCCAGGAAGACTATAGGGGTGTATTTGATGGGTTTTGCCATGCATACATATATATGTGTGTATACATACATATACATATATATATATGTATATATATTTTAACCACATCTATATATACATATATGTATATCTTAACCACACACACACACATATATATATAATATATATATATACTGATTATTTTTTTTAACATTGCTAATGTTATTGGTGTCTTCACTGGATAATACTCGACTGCTGTGGACACAAGCGGGCTACTTGGGGCATAAGAAACAAGCTAAGACTGGACTTGAGTAGAAGCGCTGGGTGTAAACTTCTTAACTCTAACTGACTTGTGCGGCCTCCGCTGTTTCTCTGTAGAGTGTGCTGTACCACAAACCACCTTCTCCTTGCCTGGGACAGGGAGGAGAGGTAATGGAGAGGATGGGCAGGGAGTTCCAAAGAGCGGCATCCTAGGGTGCGATGGGTCAAAGGCCAAGGAAATGGCCATCTCCGTGATCAAGGATTCCTCCTCCCCTCTCTTCCCCCAACCTTCGCCCTTACTCGTCTCATAACCTGCCTGCCTTGCTGGGACGTGGGATGTCAGTGTACATTTTGCGTTGACTTTATTCGCTGTAGAAACTTTGCCAGAGAAACATGCTGGCTTCTCTTAAGGATGGTGGGCAGCTGATGCACACTAACTTTCCATTCAAGGAAGTATCACAGGAGTCTAGATTTCCCGCCCTTGGTGGCTGCAAAAGGACACAAGGCCTACAGTGTGCTGAAGCAAGAATGGGGACCGGTGCATAGCCACACAGTTATTCAGCACTGTCTGCTTTCTTCATGCACAGAGCTGCCACTCAAGAGCATCCAAGATGCTTATGGAACATTTCTGGAAAGGGATATTAATCAAAAGTATATACACAGTAGGGGTGTGTGTGTGTATGTGAATGTGTGCATTTGTGTCTGTGTGTATGTATGTTTGTGTTTTTCTCTTTTTTATATATATATATTTATTTTTATACATATATATATATAAAAAATAATAATATATATGTATGCCAAGATTGAAGGGGGGAAAAGAATACATTTTTTGTTGCCTTCAGTTTATGTGCCCAGTGTGAATGACCCTTAAGAACGTCAAGATTTTTTCTTTTTTTATGACATACTGTAAATACCAGGCCCCTTTTCCATGGCTTGGGCTGGGGCGTCAAATGTGAAGGCAGCCGGAATACCTAAGCCGTGTCCGAGAATCTTGGCTATGTGTGTATCTGCAATATACGCTGTGGTGTATGCGAAACCCACCGTACACACACGCGCACGCACACCCCCCCGAAAGCGTGTTTGTACATCTATGTGGATATATATAATCTAGTTCTGTGATTAAAATTATTATTAATAATAATAATAATCAAAAAGGTACTCGGTCTGTGTCAGAATGCTGCCAAACATCATCTGCAATTGAATTTTCAACGCCTGATAATGTACAACACGGAAAGCTTCCAAAAAGACAAGACAGTCTAAAAACAGACTCACAACAAGTGACTACTAACCACTAGGAACTCCCCATCCGACTGGTGGCTTTCAGGAGGAGGAAAAACACGCGGGTGGGTGCTTGCATCTGCAATGTGTAATACTCATGCTGCATCGTGCGCAAGACAGAGGCTTCCGATCGGGGGGAGGGAAGAGAAAGTGTTTTATATACTTATTTAATATCCCTTTTTAAATTAGAAATTAAACAGATAATTTAATGAGAGAGTAGGGATTTTTCAGTATTCTTTGTTAATATTTAATTTCAACTATTTATAAGCCGTACCTCCTTTTATTTTTTTTTTTTTTTTTTTTTATTTGTACTGGTTGTGTATAAATTTAACCTTCCCCTGGTCCCGTCCCATCTCTCCCCAATTGTTGGCAGAGTCAGTAGCATGTTATGGGCAGTTATTTAATTAATTTCTCTAACACCTACCCCTACACATTCCTATTGAGACAAGAGTTAGATATACATCTACATACTATATATATATTTGGCTATGTGTTTGTATATATATATATGTTTATGTATATGTGTGATTCGGATTAAATAGACGCTACGATTTTTTTATATATGTAAAAAGAAGAAACAGGAAAAATAGAAAATTCTACATCTTGAATCTCTCTCCTTTTTAATTTTAATATTTGTTATCATTTTATTTATTGGTGCTACTGTTTATCTGTAATAATTGCGGGGAAAAAAGATATTAACACTACATATTGTGTCTAGTGAATTTTTTCAAGATATTCCTTAGTACATATTTATTTTTAAACAAAGAAATTACAGATATATCTTAAACAGCGACGACGACGACAAACAAAACTTTTTTTTGTATTAAAGAATTTAATTCTGACCTTGATTTCCTTTGCCTTCTCCTTCTGCCTTGCATCTTGGTTTTCTTCCGTTGTGTAGCAGTCCCTCCAGCATTGCCTCTGGAGGATACAGGGCACCTGCAACCTACCAGCCGGACTCTTGGATTTGGGCCCAGAGCCTCCAAAAGCATCTAGGTACTTAAAGCCTGGTGAGATGAATGGGAGGTAGGCACCAAAATATTTGTGTGGAGCTCGGCCCAAGTTCCCTGCTCAGTGAGAAGAGGGTGGTCTTACGGGCAGCAATGAGGGGCAGGACTTCTGGGTTCCTTCCCAGCCTCTGGTGCCAAGGAGCGTGGTGATGGTCCCAGGCCTGCCTCTGTCTTCTTGGGAGCCAAGCCTCTTGTGCTGGGCACTGTACAGGCACGAGTAGATGCAATCCTGATGGAGCTTACAATCCAAGATGAAAGCGATGCTCTGAGCCTGCCTGTCACTGGTGATGGACTTGGTGTTTGCAGTTGGAGCAGTGTGTGTAGCCCACTGTCAAGTGATGGCTCAGCAAGACCTCACCATCCTGGACATCGCTGAACAAAGAACTGTCCAGCTCTGAATGTGCTCATCATTTCATGAAGGATTTTGATACCATTGCATCTCTTGTGGAATGCTTTGGGGTCTTTGGGAGGAAAAGCTCTTCGGAAGTGGTATCGTTTCCTCATCAGCCATGGAGGTGAGTGTATCATGTCAGTCACCTGGCCACACTGGAAAGGAGCATACAGGATATTCTGGATGTCCGGGAGGCGACTCAGCTGGGTTAATGCAGACCACTGAGTTCATGGCTGCCTCAGTCCTGTTCTTGCAAAGGTGAAGGATCTGGCTTTTATTTAGGATGGACTTTGGTAGCTCAACAGGTGGATCTGCAGTCTCAGCCTTTGCAAAGGGCAGAATGGAGGAAAGATGACAAGTACTCAAGGATGCTCTGGTTCATCTTGTTCAGTAACATCTTGAGTGCAATAGAGAGGTGAGAGGGTGAGCAGGGGCTGTCTCTGTATGCTGCTGCGTGAGGAACCCGTATTCATCACCAGCTTTTGGTTTGTGAGGTTCTATGGGCTGTTTCACAACGGCTGTGCAAGGTGACAAAGACAGTAAGCCTATCCTCAATAGACCTGTGTTGTCTCTGTCACCTGGGAAATGCTTACAAGTCATCAAACTGAAAAGGTTGAAACCAGCAGGTCACTGTTGCTCCCTTGGGCTGAGCTGGATGTGAAATCTCAGCATGAGCGAACCCAGTTCTCCTGGATGGATGGTACAGTGGGTCCGAACTGTCAGTGGCAACACATCAAACCTTGCCATGGATGGTGAGCTGGGCTGGCCACTCCTGGTGCCTGGAGGATAAGAGTATGCTGCATCCCACTCTTTTCGTACCTCTGAGGGCTCAGGAGAAGCAGGACACCCGCAGAGCCAGGTTGACATGATAGCCACCTCCTCTGAGACAGTGGCCGTGCCTGTGTGGATGGCATGTTTCAGCTGGGACAGCTCTGCCTGCTCAGAAAATTCTCTTCTGTGTGGCTGCAGCGGAGCTGGGGCAGCCGCCTCAAACCACTGCAGCAAGAACCTGCCCAAGCCAGCTCGGAATGAGGTACCTGGGGCCCTGGAAGCAGTCCAGCTCCTCTCCTTTATCCTCCAGCGTGGATGTGGCTGGGCTGTTACCCCTCGTGAGGAGCGCAATGCGCAGCTCCATGATGGAGGGGAGCTCAGCCTGGCTGGAAAGGCTGTTCCTGAGTGAGGACACTGCTCCTGCAGGGGCCGGGACACAGAAGTGTGGCTGCCCCTCAGCCTGCCCAGGGACCTGGCTCACCTGAGCCCCGTGCTGAGGTGAGGCGAGGACACATGGAGCGAGGCCAGGTTTGCAGGCAGGCGCTCTGATCTCGGCACACAGCCCTTCACCTTGAGCACAAGAACTTTGCCTCAAAGGCTTCCAGTCACATCCGCGTTTTGGGGGCTGGCTGATCAAAACGTTATCTGCAGGCAGCTGGCTGCTGTTTTCCTCGAGCCTGCTTCACCTGTTCTGTGGGATTCAAATTGCGGAGGCACCGTGAAAGGCAGAAAAGCGTGCCCTGGGCTGGAAACCCAGAAAACCCCAATGGCAGTGTTAAAAACGGTGCTTTTGGTTGGAAACTACTTCTGTCTTTCCCATTTGGCACCTGCTAGAAGGTTTAACCCCTTGTTGCTGATATCTTATGCTGCTGATTGGGTCTGTAAGTCAGCCAGTCCTTGCTTCAGGTCCATGACTGCCTGCAGTGCCTATGTTAGAATGCCTGTAAAGCTTCTGTCCTTCAGCTCAGGGCCCACAAAGGACCTTGGGAGCCCAAAGGAAATCTGTCTCACATGTCCTCCACCATTCGCCTGCAGGAGCTTTGGTAATGAGAGATGGGTATTTTTATCCCAGGCCATGCGGTCAGTGTGTGGACACCCTCTCTGTGCTTGGGACGCCTGAAAGTTAAGGCTAATCCCTGCCACCCAGCACAAGATCCGCAGTCCAGGTCTGTGCAAGCACCGTGCCTGGTCCCAGCTCCCCATTCGGGGCTGGGCCAGCATGGGCCCAGTGGCACCCCCAGTGGCACCGTGCCACGCCACAGGCAGCTGCTGGCTCCCACTGTGCCCCACAGCACCTGACACCCTACAGAACAATGGGGCGGCTGAGCTGCTGGCCAACCCAGAGGGACCAGGCGCTTGTGCCTGGACCTCCAGCCAAGTACCCCTTATCTCATAGGAGGTGGCAAGTTGTGGATAAGAGCTGGGAGGTGATATCCCCTGCACCAGCAGCAAAGCAGGGAGTGAAAGGAATGCAAAGAGCGCCTGACCGCAGATTTGGGGAAGGCTTTTCCTTTGGTTGGGGAGCTGGGGGGACCTTGGGGGCTTTGCACCACAGGGAGGACAAGGGTCAAGTTCCCCTTCAAATGGCAGTTGCTTGCTGGCTGCCTGCATCAGGAAAGGGGATCTGAAGTATCTCCCGGAGCTCGCTGTCTGTGTGAGGGAATTGCAGGCTTATATAGGCAAATGGGATTGTTGGGCATGTGCCTAAGGCTGGCCTCCCAAGCCCAAAAAAGCCTCCTTCCCATAAGGATTTTTTCAGCTTGCTGCCTGAGCCGCCTCCATACCTCCAGGTGGGTGATGCTGCGAGTTCACAGCTGAGACACATGTTAGGAAATACCTGCACTTGTGGGCTGTATCTGTACATTGGGGGTATACGGGGCTAATCTTGCTGGTTCCTGCTCTTCATTTTTACGTCACTCTTTCAGATGCCTCAGACACTTCTTTGGGGGTCAAAAAGAAAGCCCAATCCCTCCCTAACCTGAGAGTGCCCAAGCATCTCCTTAGGCACTGGGGCTATCTGCTACAGCCTGCTGCCCCAGGCTTCTGTGTGCCTCTAGCACCAGGTACCTCTGCTGCCTATCTGTCTCTTGGCCAACCCTGGTGCATACAGCAGGGGGAAGGTGTGCTGCAAGCCTGATGCCAGCATGGCAAGGGTTTAGCTGGGGAGGTTACTTTGACACCTCCTTTGACAGCTATTCTGGGAGCTGTTGGTGTGCTCTTGCTTGAAGCGTGTTGTGTGGTAGGAGCCGGGCCGTGAAGGGCATCTGGCTCTGCTGAGCACCCTGATGGGACTGCTGATGAGTGGCAATTCCTGTGGAGCACTCTCCAGGGAGGCCTGTGTAATGCCAAAATAATCTGGGATGCATGATGGG
Organism: Coracopsis vasa; assembly: GCA_026283785.1. Classification (NCBI taxonomy): domain Eukaryota; kingdom Metazoa; phylum Chordata; class Aves; order Psittaciformes; family Psittacidae; genus Coracopsis; species Coracopsis vasa. Next base: position 19,918 of record JANHGB010054609.1, read on the forward strand.
ATGCTTGCTCCCGTCATGTGTGGTGCCTTGCAGGTGAGAAGCTTTGGTTCTAGATGGTAATGAATCTTGGTTGAATGCACCTGTGGTGAAGGAAGAGTGTGTCTCACACAAGCCCTTTGATATGCAGCCCTTGGAGCATTATCCAAGCAAACGGGAGAGAGGCCTAACCCCTTAGCCGTAAGCCTTACAGACAACTCGAGAGACGTGGCACTAGATGACTACAATGACCAGCTTAAGCAAATAATTCAGTTCCATCACCTCTTCAGAGGTTTTAAGGCCAGAAGCATGAGCTGCCGGAGCTGACCAGAGTCCTTCACCTTCATCTTGCCCATAACCCTTACCCGAGACATGGTGCACACTTCGTAAAGGCATCCAAGCTGCCATCTCACTGCCTGGCCTTCCTGTCCTTCTAACCTACGGAGCAAGCACGGTGCCACAAACATATCAATACCCAGGGAGTATGTATTTGTATCATTGAATTCCCACCAGCACCTCTCCCTGCCCTTCCTGCCTGTGCTTGGCTCTGACTCCATGAGTGCAGAAATAAAAACCCCAACAGAGCTTTATGATGGGCTTATTCCTTTCAAAGAAACCCCTCATCTGGCTGCTCGGAGGCCAGTGCAGGTACCAGCTTTTCGAAGCCTTGTTTTTGCATTGCAAGGACCTCACGTCTGGGAGGAGCTGCCTGGAGCCTCCTGCGCAGGTCACGTTTCTCCTAAGGTGTTGTTGCTCCCGGGGAATAAGAAGCCAACTCCTACTTATTTTGATTTATCTCACCTCCGGAAGTGCGGCGAATGGGGGGTCAACAGCACTGGATCTGATTGTTTCCAGTCTCCACAGGCACCATAAACTGTGAGTCACAGGATCATCCTGAGTTACTCGGTGACTAATCTGAGGCTGGTCTTGAGGCTTAGGGCCAATTTCTTGCTTGCAGTATTGGCTTGCCAGGGCTCTGTGTTGTGAACGTACAGCGCAGACCTGGTCGATACACAGCACCTCGGAGAACTGGCTGAGCTGCTGAGGAGGTGCTGATGGGCCAGGGAGTGGCACTGCCCTCTGCACCAGTACCACTGCGGTGGCTGGATGTAAGTGCAAGAGGCTGTGACATTCGTGAGTCACTTTGTGGGACTGAGTGTGATCCACACCCCTGCTGAATTGCTGGGACCAGTCACGAACTCAGAGACATCCCAAGGGGAGCAGCTTCTGGGTTTAGGTGGTCTTGTCAACCAGATGCAAATGTGCTGCTGTTCTGACCATGCCTGTCTTCGTGCAGGTCATACCCCACAGCCTGAGCTGTTGCACTGCCTGGGCTCTGTTGTGCTCTTTAAGCCTCTGTTTCCTCTGCCTTAATTTCACCCCGCTGCTCTGATTTTGCAGATGTGTCAGTAGACGTGTTCCCTTCCTCTCTGACATAGACCCCTCAGATGCTTGTGGAGTCTCAGCATGTCTTCTTTGCAGACACTTCTTGGCCAGTGACATAAAATGGTTCTTCAGAGCCCCTGGCATTAGGTCATTGAGCTCTGCCCTTGATCATTCCTGTTCCTCATCTCCCAACACCTTTCATATAGAACAGTAATACTCCCTTTCCCTCAAAAAGTATCTACTGCTGAACACACTTGGAGGTGGATCACTCCAGAACCCTAGAGGAGGAAACAGGCAGCTGGCTCTGAACATACCCCTTGTGTCTCTCTCTGGATGCATCTCTCCATGGTTGCTCTTTCTCAAC